>JALNQF010000201.1:0-74937 GCA_028456385.1 Ophiosphaerella korrae
AAACAGCGTATATAATAGACCTACTAATAGAAGACTTAGAAAGGGAAGAGCCCTAGACCCTATTAATCTAGGCTAAAGGACTAGTACTAGATAAAGAGACTACTATAGCTTCCTCTAAAAGACTATAGAAAGTAAGAATTTTTATAAAACTAGACATCTAGAATACCTACTACTAGATTAGAATTAAGAAAGGCGATAAATAGAAAATAGCGTTTAGAATACAATATAGACTATATAAATACCTAGTTATACCCTTTAGCTTAATAAACGTACTAGCAGCCTTCTAAGAAAGAATAAATATAGTACTAAGAGAGTACTTAGATATATTTATATTTATATACTTAGATAATATCTTTATATTCTTAGAAATAGAAGAAGAATACGTATAGTATATATACAAAGTGCTAGAAAAACTAGTAGAAAGTAAACTATTCTTTAAAATAAGAAAATGTAAATTCTATATAAAGGAAATAGACTTCCTTAGATTTATTATTAAACTAGGAAAAATCAAGATTAATCTAGAAAAAATTAGATTAATTAACAAATAGCTAATACCTAAGAACCTAAAGGAAGTATAATAATTTTATAGCCTAGCTAACTTTTACAAAAAGTTAATAGTAAGATAGTCTAAAGATATAGAACTAATAATAAGGCTTATAAAAAAGGATATACTATTTAAATAGATAAAGGAATATAACAAAGTATTTAAGAAGATTAAAAAGAAGTTTATAGAAAACCTAGTTATTAGAATATATAACTTAGACCTACTAGTAATAGTAAAAATAGACGTATCTAATTTAGTCTATAGAATAGCACTAATACAAGAAGACCTAAAGACTAAGAAAGAATATTTAGTTAAATACTTCTCTAAGAAAATAAAGCTAGTAGAGCTTAACTACCTAATCTATAACAAAGAGATACTAGTAATCTATAAAGTATTTAAATAATAGAGAGTATACCTATAAAGAGTAAAATACTAAATAAAGGTCTATATAGACTATAGGAATCTTATAGGATTTATACTAAATAAAGAACTAATATAATAATATATAAGATAGTAGGAATTTCTATTAATATTTAATATAGAAATTATATATATAAAAGAGAAAGATAACTAATTTATAGATACTCTTAGTAAAAGACTAGACTTATAGAAAGAAGTAAGCGCTACTAGTATAGTTCTAATTAAAAATAAAGAAGGATATTTAGTCTTAAATATACTTAAAATAGCTACAATACTTAAAAGAAAGAGTAGCGAGCTAGACAAATAGATTTAGGAAGAAACAAGAAAAGCCTCTAAAGAAATAAAAAAACTTAAAATCTAAGAAAGTCTTGTAAAAGCCTATAAAAGAACGTATATTCTAAGAAAAATATAAAGAGAATTTATATAATAGTTCTATAAACTACTAGTATATAGATATTAAGGAATTAACAAAATACTAGATAGACTACTAAGAGATTATTATATCCTAAGAGTAAGACAACTAGTAATAGAAGTACTACAAGATTATATAGAATACTAGAGAAATAAGTATAGTAGATATATACTATATAGAAAGCTATAACTAGTAAAAGTACTAGAATAACTATAAAGAGTTATTATAATAGATTTTATTACAAAACTACCTAAGTTAAAAGACTTAATATTAGGAGTTAAGTATAATAGAATCCTAATAATAGTAGATAAACTTATAAAGTACTTATACTTTAGACTATATAAAGAAAAAAGTAGGATAGAAGTTACTATATACTAGGTCCTAGGAATAGTAATTAGCTAATATAGACTACTAGATAAAATTATTATAGATAGAGACGTAAGATTTATATTAAAACTATAGAGAACAATAATAGTACAATTAGGAATTAAATATACAATATCTACTATATACTACCTATAAATAGATAGATAATTAGAAAGAATAAACTAGATAGTAGAATAGTACCTAAGATACTATCTTAACTACAACTAGAATAATTAGGTATAGTTACTACCTATAGTATAGTTAGTATATAATAGCGCAAAGAATAAGATAATAAGAGTATTACTTTTTTTTATAAACTATAGATTTAACTCTAGTATATATATAATACTAAGACTAGAGATATCTTAGTCCTTAAAAAGAGAAAACTTTGCTAATAGACTTAAAGACATATATAAGTAATTAAGATAGGATGTAAAATTCCTATATAATTAAATAGTAAAGTACTATAATAAGAAATATAAAAAGGGACCCTAATTTAGAAAGAGAGAAAAAGTATAGTTAGTACAAAAAAATATTAAGAGTAAGAGACTAAGTTTAAAATTAGACTACGTTAAGATAGAACTATATAAAATTAAGGAAGAAGTTACGCTAGTTATATTTAAATTAAAACTACTAAATAAAATAAAGATATACCTAACTTTCTACGTAGTACTACTTAAGATAGTACTATAAAACGTAGAACTACTAGTGTATAAAGTAGATACGTATAGAGAATAAGAAGAATAGGAAGTTAAAGAAATTCTAGTATACTAGTTCTATAATAGTAGGAACTACTACCTAGTAAAATAGATAGGTATAGACGAAAAAGGACAACTATAGGAAGAAATATAAGAACTAGAAAATAATCTTAACTACCTTAAGAAACTAGAAAACTTCTAAAGTTAAAACCTTCTAGAATACTTTGCGGCGAGTTAAGAAAACTAATAATACTACTACTAGATAGAGAGGTAATAGGAGCGCTTAATATAATAGGAGCTAGAGTAGCCTCTACTATATTGTCTAAATCTAATTTAGCCTCTAAGGCATAAAACTATTTAGACAACTTAGCGTTATTATAAACCTTTATCTTATAAAGATACTTAATATAGGAATAAAGCTCTACTAGCTTATAAAGAGTTAACTTATACTTAGCTTTAGCTATAGCAAGCTATAACAATAATTGCGCTTAAGCTCTATTAATAGCTCGCCCTATACAACTTAGTAGAAAGAGACTATATAGAAATTAAACACTTATACTCTATAAGCGAAACTTTAGAAGAAATGTATTTATACTAAATATTAGTAAGGATACACTTATTATAGTGTTTACTATTATTTAAAGATATAAGGTAAGAAAGACCTAATTTAGTATAACGACGACAAAGAAATATCTTAACCCTATTACGAATAATATAAGCTATAAGGAGAAGTTTATTGCGCTAGGATTAGGATAGTATAGAAAGTAATAAAGAGCTAATAATTAACAAAGATATAGGATTAATAACCTTAGCACTAGTACAGAGAAATAAGAGACTACGTAGAAGAGGGAATAGTGTTATAGTAGTAATAAGGGAAACTAAGATAGAACTAATTAGTCTACGCTTAGCTACTGACGAAGTATAGGATAAGCAGGGTAACAACCTATAAGACAATAAGTCTAACTAGGAAGCTAACTACAACATAGACACGTGACGAATTTGTGAATTCGCGATCTTAGTAAACACGAAGCAACGAAGCCGCTAAGATATTATTACTATATAGTTAGTAGAGATGTGCATTATTAGGATAGCATCGGTAATTTAATTATTGACTACGAGCGACAATACAAAGACAGTTGCGAAACATCTTCTATTGTTTATAGCCTATTGCAGATTACTACACGAGCTTTTGTCATCACCTCACAATCCACCAACACCCATCCAGGCCATTAGGAAGTCGACCCTAGTGAGCCGGTAACAAGGTATATAGTAGCTCTACTTAAAACTACTTACTCTAGCTATAACGTTAGCCTCCTAGTAAAATTTAGATAGCCTAAATTACTTATAAGCCTCTACTTATTACTCTACTACAAAATCTTATAATAATAGCTATTGTATGTAGCTCTGCAGCCTTATCTTTGAGATCGCAACTTTGGTGAGGGTGGGGCATCACGCGCACAGGCACGTTAGTTAAGAAGCTCTCGGCTAGACTCAGCTCCCAACGCGGGCGCAATACAAACCACGGTGTACGGCGTTCATATGCGACTGCGTGGCTCATTCGTACACACACGAACGCCAATCCAACCTTACATGGTCACGCTTGCTCAATCAACATGCGTACGAAAGGGAACATGCGCGGCATGCTGCGTGCGTCGTACGTCAAAGTTAATTATATGTAGAACAGACCTGACTTCATAGTTTGCACACGACATCGCAAGCTCAACAACTATCTCCAGTGATACGTCTCGTTCCTGTGAGTGAGCCCTTGCGTGTCAAGCATGTGAAGCTCCAAAAGCCGGCACTCGACAGAATCGCAGGCAGAAAACTACCATTATCAGCAAATAACCTTCGGGAGGAATCGGAGCAGCTTCGCGCTGAACGGACGAAACTCTCTGGCAATAACCCCAGAATGTATGACACCAAAGCAAACTCGTATGTAGGTACTTTGCCCGTTTGTATCACGTTATCGGCGAAGGACGTAATCTGACAGTTGCCTTTTTATAGCATATTCGAATCAAAAATTCACTCGTGGAGAAGCCAACGAATCATGTTGTTCGATTTGGCAAAGGCAATATATGGGTGGAGGATAGAAAACTGTGAGTGACTTTCGCACACCTATTCAAATTGACTAACCTAGTGGTAGCCCTAATGTATGGTTGAGGTATGTTATAGTACCCTTATCATATCCCTCGCACTGCTTATTTGAATCCTAGAGACAACTGCCAATGCAGCAGCTGTGTTCACTCTTCGACAAAACAAAGACTACTAGACACCTTTTCGGTATGTGATCTTCCTCGAAATTGACAGCCTGCTAATGTACCAGATTCCTCTCGATCTCAACATTCAAAACCATTATTTAGAAAACAATATTTTAGCTATCGAATGTGAGTATAAGCTACCATGTCACGCTAAACCATTTCTTACAACTATAGGGAGCGACGGCCACAAGAGCGAATATACTCGCGAATTTTTAAGCTGCACGGATGGGAAAATGCATAAAACAGCAATGCGTCAGGGGCTAGCAAGGTATTTTTCCTAAGCAAGCGGATGAACTTTCACTGATTACTGCAGTTTGCAACTGTGGGGTGCTTCAATCGAAGGCTGGGAGCCTAGCGTCTCATATGATTTCGAGAAAAGCGGGAGTAGTCTGAAAGACCTTCTCCAAAAAATTGTCCGTTGCAAAACCCGGCTATGATAGTCTGTATAACTGACCTGCTCACTGTAGCGCGAATTTGGCTTCTGCTACGTCACAGATGTGCCTCACGCTGACCCATCCGCCACTGAAGAGTTACTGAGACGTATCGGATTCATCCGAGAGACCCACTATGGTGGCTTTTACGACTTCACCGCGGATCTAGCCTCGCAAGACACAGCGTATACCAACATCGCACTAGAAGCACATACAGATAATACCTACTTCTCTGACCCTGCAGGCCTTCAAGCTTTCCATCTCCTCTCACACACTGATGGTGAGGGCGGTGCATCTCTGCTTGTCGACGGTTTCAAAGTTGCACGTGAACTATATAGCACAGACAGGGCAGCGTACAACATCTTGTCAAACGTAAGATTGTCCGCGCACGCTTCCGGAAACGACGGTATTAGTATCCAGCCCTATCGCAGCTTTCCCGTTTTCGAGCATGATCCTCAAAACGGCCATCTAATACGTATACGGTGGAACAACTCTGATCGTGCTGGGTTTGACATGCGCGTTGATCAGGTGGATATCTGGTACGATGCTGCGCGCAAGTTCGACGCCCTATTAAAGAAGAAAGAAAACGAATATTGGCAACAGTTGGAGCCGGGCAAGGTGCTCATATTTGACAATTGGAGGGTGTTGCATGGGAGGAGCGCGTTTACAGGGAAGAGGCGGATTTGTGGAGGGTATATCAATAGGGACGACTGGATTAGTAAGTACAAGATGGAGGAGTTCGGCCAAAAAAAGGTTCTAGGACAGTTGGCATCGATATGAAATGGCAATAACACAAAGAAAATGCATGTTGATACATCTTGCCTGTCTTGGCACCTTTGAGCCTATGTACAGAAGCTGTGATAAAATTGCTCCTGGTCGTCTTCTCCTTGATACCTGCGCTCATCGCCCCTCCCGAGCGGCCCTTTCTTGCTCCAATTCCAGTTCGGCTTGCTGGTAGTACTTCGCTGTGTCAACTCCGTGGTAGGGGTGGTTCACAAAGTTTGGCCAGATAAGGACGTGTGCGAAAGTCGCTGAGTATCGCGAGTTTCTGTGAGCAACACCCTGCATGTACTCGGCCACCTCGGAGGTGCCGTAAAGCGGCTCGCCCTTCTTCACCTTGTCGACCATTTCCCTCATATCCATCTCAACCTCGCGGCGATTCTCAAAGGCTCCATAAAAGCGCACTATTCACATGATTATTAGCGGTAACCCCGCGGAGCGATGGTCCTATCGTAGACAAAGAAAAGCAAACATACTGCAGGACCTAGTATAGGCATACATGAAGGCTCCAGTAACACCAATTGCTCCGCTCAGTCGCATGATTGGCGCGAAGCCACCCTTGCCAACAAATGAAGGCGAGACCTTCTCCCAGTAAAGCATCAATGCAGGGCTCGTTGCACCAATTGCGGCTCCGGCTGCCCAGTCTGACGGGCGAGTATATCGCATTACTCGTTTGAAGTGCCTGATTTCCGTAAGTGGCTGTATATTTCAGAAAGTGTTTCGAGAGCGTACGGGTCATTATCGATGAGCTATCAGATATCAGTCATATGCTACCATTTTCTGCTCGGATGAGGGCCAATTGCTCACAGGATACTCTCCAGTAGGAACCTTATCCGGCACAACAGCCTGGTGCCTAACTCCTTCATCTTGTGAGGTCGACATTGTGCTGGAGTGGATCGAATTGCCGAATCGCTATGCCTGATGGCACGAAGTGAGGTTGAGGGCCAAGTCGTGTGGTCATAGCGCCCGAGCTCCTTCTGCGCGCCTGCTCATCGCTCCTGCAACTTTTCTCTTGGCGCGTCATGCGACTGACGAAACCGCGACAAACAATGAGCGCGCAACCCATTTGCGCCGTCATAACACTGCATAAACGATAATTGTGGAAGAGATCCTGCGATATGGAAGATATAGACCAACAACAATCGGCGAGCGCACGACACGGTGCCAATGCTTCGCATGCGACCGAAACCTCCAACATACATGCGCGCCCAACCGTTGCCGACTTGCATGGAGACAACCACTTTGCCCAAGTTGCGAGAAAAAACTGGTTAACGGCAAAAAGGACGCCCAAAGTCCGGCCAGAGGTAGTCAAGAAAGAGCTATGGGATGAGTTAGAGAAAGTGGACTTTGCTTGCTCGTCGTTGCTCCTCTTGGAGAATCTGCAGCTGTTGGAGAGGTATCTGTGGCCAGCCTTCACTGAGGATGCATCGAACTACCATCATTTGCTTCTAGCGCTCATGGTTAATGTTAAGAGGAGGGAGAATCTGCCATCATGGGGTAAGGCGCCTCCAAACAAGGAGAAAGCATTGCTAACATGGCGTAGAACACTTCTCAAGCAAACCTGCTGATTTCTCATCTTTCTTCCATCGCATACTGTCCATGACCGTTGACCCTGCGCAACCTCCCAAGATCCGCACACAGCTTGTGACATTCGTTATTGGCGCCTTCCAGTCACTGGACAGCGGTCTAGTTCGAAAGGAGTGTGCCCCCCTTGTTGGCATATCGATATGGCATAACCTACACTCGGACCCTATACGGGAAAATTACTTCGAGGAGCACCAGATGTTGCGCAAGGCGTGGAGGGCGACATCGAAGCGATTCGACTCTAGCGACGAAGCCCTTCAAGCAAGGCTGCGGTTTGAGAGATCATGGCTCTACACGTTGATCCTGGACTTCATAGATCGCCTATACAATAGCACCACCAAGGAACAGAGAAAAGATAACCTGGGGTACTGCGAGCGCTTCATGGAACTACTGACTGACCTCAACAGCCAACTGCCAACAAGAAGATATGTGAACACCTTGGTCCGAGATCTCAATCTCCTTCCAGCGATTATCCTGTCGCCAATGTATACAGATGAGGACAACGGTCTGTTCCGGGATCTCTACAACCTTCTGAGCCATTTTGCAAATTTTCCAATTGAGGATCAGACTGGTAAGCAGCTCTCAAAGCTAGAATACGATCAGCAACACTACGGCATTTTGGCAAAGTTACAGCGAACAGGCTATGCGGCATTCCAGGAGAAGCTTCAGTTGATGGCGCTGGCAAACTATGGTAGCATAGGCAACCGAGAAGAGCTGGAAGGCCATCTTCGATCGCTGGGCGATGACGAGCTGGTACAGCTTTGCTCACTCATGGGGTTGAGGACAGACTACCCAAGTTCAACTTTCCTTGTCCGAGACCGAGCTTTCTATATGGAGACGCTGTTTTCACTGGTTGAGCAAAGGCCTACGTTCAAGGACACCGTTCGCGATATGCCCATACTGCCAACGGAGAAAATACTATATGAGATAACCTTCCTAAGAAACGAGTCTTATAACGGCTCCAGGCCACTCGCAATACCTAAGCTAAATCTCCAATACCTGACGATGGGTGATTTCTTGTGGAGATCATTTATCCTTTATCGCGCCGAGGCGCTTTACGGCATTCGAAAAGATATAGAGGATGTTGTAAAGAAGGTAAAGCCTCGTGGGAAAGGTGTTAACACGAAGTTTGGTGGCGTATCCAAGATGTCTCTGCCGATTATGCAGCCAGCAGTCGTTGACGTAGCTCCATCCAACGTTGGAGAGGATCACCCTGCGTATGTCCGAGCAGAGATCATTCTCGATGTCAGCCGACTTCAGTTTGGGGTACGAAGAGAGTGGGAGCAACTTAAGCCGGACGACGTGATTTTCCTGGTTGCTATCGAAGGCCAAGACGATGTGCCCATGCGGAATGGTCACCACACTGGTTTAGACACCGGAGAGTCACTCGGCCTCCACAAACTAAGATGTGCTCAGGTGGTTCAGGTGCTGGACGAAAATGGACGACAACTTCGCGAGCAAGCCCAGGCCGATGGATTCGTGGCTCGTGCTCGACAACGGCGGCTCCTCGTCAATATCGATGCGAAGCAATACAAACATGACATGGACAACACTGCCGAAGGCCGACCGAACGTATATGAACACATCAATCACGTTGTACGTCGGCGAGGGCGGGAAAATAACTTCCTTCCGATCCTAGAGTCGATCAAACGCTTAACGCTTTCGGACATTCCAGCTCCATCATGGCTGCAGGAAGTCTTCCTAGGATATGGTGATCCTGCATCTGCATCGTACCAACGCCTCCACAACCGACTCCAGTCAATAGATTTCCGAGACACCTTTTTGGATTGGCAACACCTGATCGAATCCCTGCCTGGCAAGTCTATTGAACCGCACGAGGAGGCACAGACATCTTTTGGGCCCCCATACGTCGTGCAGTATCCTGCAGTAGTTGAACCAGAGATTGCCCCTGCACGACCTTCGAAAAAGCGGCGTCGCGACCAGGTCGAGGTTGAACAGCCTTTGCATGAGTCGCTGCATGTCTCCACATACCGGCCGCCAAACATGGGGCCGTATCCTGCTGATGCTCTCAAGCTGAACTCAGTGCGCTTCACCCCTGCACAGATCGATGCCATCACTTCTGGAACGCA
Organism: Ophiosphaerella korrae; assembly: GCA_028456385.1. Classification (NCBI taxonomy): domain Eukaryota; kingdom Fungi; phylum Ascomycota; class Dothideomycetes; order Pleosporales; family Phaeosphaeriaceae; genus Ophiosphaerella; species Ophiosphaerella korrae. The sequence goes on from JALNQF010000201.1 coordinate 9,584, forward strand.
GCCTGGCTTAACGGTCGTGCTCGGACCCCCGGGCACCGGAAAGACGGACGTTGCGACCCAAATTATATCCAATATATATCACAACTTCCCGGACCAGCGGACATTACTCGTAGCGCACAGCAACCAAGCCTTGAACCAACTGTTCCAAAAGATCGTGGCGCTTGATATCGATGAGCGGCATTTGCTACGTCTAGGCCATGGTGAAGAGGACTTACAGACAAGCGCCAGCTACAGCAAACATGGCCGTGTAGAATCATTTCTTGAACGAGGACAGTACTACTTGTCTGAAGTTGATCGTTTGGCGAAGAACTTCGGCGCGCCTGGGGCTCATGGTAGCTCGTGCGAGACTGCAGATTACTTCAATCTTGTCTATGTTAAGCCAGCATGGACACAATACTGGGACAGTGTTTCATCTGAAGATACCAGCGTTGATCAAATAGTCTCTGATTTCCCATTCAAAGACTACTTCGTAAATGCACCTCAACCACTGTTCCCATCAGCAGCAGACCGTAGCCAGATCCTGGACATCGCACAAGGCTGCTATCGCCATGTCCAGAAGATCTTCACCGAGCTCGAGGACATTCGTCCCTTTGAAATCCTCCGCAATCCGCGTGACAAGGCGAACTACTTATTGGTGAAGGAGGCACGTATCATTGCCATGACTTCAACACATGCTGCCATGCGAAGACAGGAGATTGCATCGTTAGGTTTCCATTACGATAATGTGATTATGGAGGAAGCAGCTCAGGTCACAGAGATCGAGAACTTCATTCCACTTGCGCTGCAGAACCCTCAAAATGGGGAACTGCCGTTGCAGCGTATCGTCCTCTGTGGCGATCATCTCCAGAATTCGCCCATCATCCAGAACCTGGCATTCAGACAGTACGCCAATCTTGAGCAGTCTCTATTCCAACGCCTCGTGCGTCTTGGTGTACCAACGATCATGCTCGATCAACAAGGTCGTGCGCGTGCATCGCTGGCTGAGCTGTACAAGTGGCGGTACTCCAAACTCGAGAACCTACCATCAGTGCTCTCATCTCCAGAATTCCAGATCGCCAACGCAGGCTTCAAGTACGATTACCAGTTCATTAATGTGCCTGATTACAAAGGCAAAGGCGAACAGGAAGTATCGCCGCATGTCCTAGCCAATGAGGGTGAGGCCGAATATGCTGTTGCAATTTTCCAATACATGCGGTTGCTAGGTTACCCAGCAAATAAGATTTCCATCTTGACTACATATGCTGGGCAGAAAAATTTAATAGGAGAGGTGCTGGCCAGAAGATGTAAAGGTAATCCACTGACGGGAATGCCGAAGATAGTCGCGACTGTGGACAAGTATCAAGGAGAGCAAAACGATTGTAAGTCAAGCCCGCCCTCCAAACCATGCCCACCCATGCCTAACAACGAACAGACGTCATTCTCTCCTTAGTCCGCACCTGTAGCACTGGCTACCTACGCGACATTCGCCGTCTCACCGTCGCGCTTTCCCGTGCCCGCCTCGGCCTCTACATCCTCGGCCGCCGCTCCGTTTTCGAATCTGTCTTCGAACTCAAACCCGCCTTCGACATCCTCTTCCAACGCCCCACCACCCTCTCCCTAGTCACCGACGAAATGTACGGCGAAACCTCGCGTCCAGCCAATACGCAGGACATCGAAGGCGAGGCCGCCATGGAGGGAGTAGAGCATCTAGGCAAGTACGTGTACGACATGCAAAACGCAAAGTTCGAGGCGCTCAAGGCGAATGGCGGACAATTGCCTACGCGCGAGATCAGCATGCGGGATGCGCAGGACACGGCTGTTGATGTGGACGATGATGGAGAGGAGAATGTGCTTATTCCTGAGGAGGCAGGCGTTGCCTATGGGAGTAATGATGAGGAATTGGAGGTTAGGCGGAGTGCGAGGCATTTGGAAGTTCAGAGCACGAATACTGTAAACATAGAATAAGTTTCTTAGGTGTCTTTTGTCAGCTGTCGTTCGTGGGATGGCTGGAAGTAGTATAGTTATGAGTGCGTGGGCACTTGATTGCGCGCTTATTGGCATTTATGGGAGTTTATTGCGTTTTGGCAGAATGATGAAGATGGTTCCTGCATGAGCGCAAAGTTTGGCTTTCAGTGTATGCACTACATATAATCGTGTTTCCTCAAGAGCCTAAGTCTTCATCTACCACCATTCTCATGTGGTTCAGTTTTCACTGATGTATTGCGAGCCGTCACCCCCTGTTCGAGCCTCGGGCTCGAGTACGACTTTTTCGTTTTACCACAATGATATGAAAAATAGTGCAAAAAATGAAGAAAAAAAAACATATACCGACACCAGTGAGACTCGAACTCACAATCTTTGCCACCGGAAAGCAACGCCTTACCATTAGGCCATGGTGCCCGACTCTGACTAATTGAAAATTTTGATAATTATAACCAATCGTGTTTACTAAGTCATTTGTGCTAATGGAAAACAACCTCTTACTATTAGACCGTTGTGCCTAGCTAAATCGATCAAGTTTCATAAGACGTACCAACGGACAACAACACCGATGGACATACTTAGGGATTCAGCTTGTCGGCGTTTGTGCAAGGGCACCGACTGCCAAGACCGGCGCTAAGTAATCGCGGGAGCTTCCAGTGTTCGTAATCCGTAGCTGCCTCCAAACAACACAAAACAGACCCATCTTCAACCTCTTCTTACTTGCGACTCTCCTCCGATCGCTCGCATACCCTCACTATCACACGTAGCACACCCATAGCTGTGTTCGCTTAATTCGCCCCACACCGCCATCATGTCTACACTCGAGGATCTTGATGACCTGGAGCGCCACGAGAAGGAGGAAAAGAAGGACAATGACAAGAAAAAAGATGGCGAGAGCGGCAAGAAGGTTGATGGTGATGCGGAAATGAAGGATACAGAGCCAGAAGAGGAGCAGCTGGACGAGGAGATTCTCAACTCAAGCACACGAGACATCATTTCACGGCGGCGGTTATTGGAAAACGACATGCGCATCATGAAAAGCGAGTTCCAGCGGTTGTCTCACGAGAAGAATGGCATGAATGATAAGATCAAAGATAACCTCGAGAAAATCGAGAACAACAGGTGTGCCTTGCGTCTCGGCCCCGCGGCATGACAAGTTGCTGACACCAGACAGACAACTCCCATATCTTGTTGGTAATGTTGTTGAGATACTGGATCTTGATGTTACAGCCGAAGCTGCAGAAGAAGGTGCAAACATTGATCTAGACGCAACCCGTGTTGGCAAATCCGCTGTCATCAAAACATCTACGAGGCAAACTATCTTCCTGCCCCTCATCGGGTTAGTAGACCACGAGAAGCTCAAGCCAGGTGACCTCATCGGTGTGAATAAGGATTCATACCTGGTCTTGGATACTCTGCCCGCCGAGTACGACAGCCGAGTGAAGGCCATGGAGGTTGACGAAAAACCAACGGAGAAGTACACTGATGTCGGAGGTTTAGATAAGCAGATTGAGGAGCTTGTTGAAGCTGTAGTCTGGCCCATGAAGGAAGCTGAGCGGTTCAAGAAGATTGGCATCAAAGCGCCGAAAGGTATGTAATTTTATAACATGAGCGAAATGCTTTGCTGACATGTCAAAGGTGCTCTGATGTATGGCCCTCCCGGTACTGGCAAGACCCTCCTCGCACGAGCCTGTGCGGCCCAGACTGACGCCACCTTTCTGAAACTGGCCGGACCACAGCTAGTTCAGATGTTCATTGGCGATGGTGCGAAGCTTGTGCGTGATTGCTTTGCTCTTGCAAAAGAAAAGGCACCCTCGATCATCTTCATTGACGAACTTGATGCGGTCGGCACAAAGCGTTTTGATTCTGAAAAGTCGGGTGACAGAGAGGTGCAGCGAACCATGTTGGAGCTCCTTAACCAGTTGGATGGTTTCGCCTCCGATGATCGCGTCAAGGTTCTTGCAGCCACAAATCGAGTCGATGTTCTGGATCCTGCCCTGCTACGATCTGGTCGTCTCGACAGGAAAATCGAGTTTCCTCTACCAAACGAGGAGGCTCGCGCGCAAATACTTCGCATTCATTCGAGAAAGATGACTGTTGATGAGGGCGTCAATTGGCAGGAGTTAGCACGCAGTACTGATGAGTTCGGTGGTGCGCAGTTAAAGGCTGTGTGTGTAGAAGCTGGTATGATTGCTCTTCGATCCGGCCAGCAGAAGATTAGTCACGAGCACTACGTCGATGCTATTGCAGAAGTTCAGGTAAGCTTTAAGGCGATTAATGACATGAATATAAACAATACTAACTACTTCATAGGCCAAGAAGAAGGATACTGTCAACTTTTACGCATAAGGAGCTTACCAATGGGTTGGGGTTTGCACATTTACCGCACCACTTCACTTGTGTAAGATCAGATAGAGCACCAGCATGGCAATCAAGATTAATGATATGAACTCATCCAATTTGTCATCTTGGTCGTCGTATGATTGAAGTTGACAGTTGATATGTCTACTCACTGCCACCTTACAGCCGATACATTCGATGAATATAAAGTCTTCGTTTCCTGGTCGTTCGATGATTCATAACTCGCTATACCATCTCTTCTCAGTAGCTCCTCCTGACAAAGTATCGTTGATAAAATCAGGGCCGAGGCTGTACTCATTGACAGCCCAATAAGAAATGGACCAAAAGCGAAGTAAGAGATCAAAGGGTACGGACGAAACTCACATCCTTTGACTTGACAGCGAACGTTATAACAAGTTTTTTCTGAGTTCGATGATACTTCCAACGGTTTGTACAGTCCCATGATGAAGCCATATCCTAACCTCAGAATGGAAATAATACTATGTGACTGATTGAATGTGCCCTCAAAATGTCAAAACAGATACCTGATCCCGTCTGGCCCTTGAAGTGTCATGGGAATATCTGCCGACGTCGCCCGACAGCATTATGTATCTATTAACATGAGTACAGCACTGCAGTTCTCGGCCGTCCTGCCGCATGCAAGTCACTTTGACATATCAGATGCCATCGAGCCTGGAACCTAGCACGCCTTCGAGAACCGCGATTTCATTGGCTGCTGAGACGACAATGAACCTCAACCTCAGGACCTCAACACCACCCATCACACAACCCACGCGCAAGAGACTATCAATGTGATAGGCTGACTTACTACTCTGCCCATTAAGGATACTACCAAATCTGGAGAAATTCTCGGTTCTATTGGGCCCTGCATAACCGCCAGTAGCGATTTACCCAGCTCGTTCAAGGTACCAACATCCCACTTTGCTTCCGCATATGGTGCTCTGCGCCGTTTGGAGATCTGCGAGGCATGTGGCGCACTCTATTGGCTGATAGACTTCTTAAGAACTGACAATGAAGCCTTACGCACCTGACAGTCGTTTAGCATCATGTGGGCCAGCGTTGTGACGAAGCGAAATCGGGATGATGCTTCGGAACCGCAGTCTAGAGGGGTTCATTTAAGCCATGAGGGGCGCTGTTAGACTTCTTTATGATATTTCTGTCTCTTTGCATTCTATTTTGTACTTAACAGCTTGCAGTCATGCAGCAACTTTCCGCTTTCCTGCCTCGTGACCCCTTCTACCAACTTACGGCAGCACTGTGCTTCGTAGGAATCTTGGTCACAACTGTTTTAATCTTCTCGCTAAGATCAAAGAGCAAAGAAAGGTCTGTAGGCACATTCGAGGCCTATTTGAAGTTCATATATGGGTGTTTTCTGAAACCCCATACTGGCGACGGCTCTGGCAGTCAGCAGGACGCTCTGGTAAACTCGGAGCATTCTATAAGAGATGAAATAGCTGAGGATTCTTAGGAAAGCTTCTACAGGGCACAGGCAGATGTCTACGATGCCACTCGCATTCGTCTTCTCCGTGGCCGCGAAGACATGCTGGGTCTTGTCGCAGCACAGTTGAAGCATCGCGCAGAAGCTAGATTGATCCCTCAACGTCCTGTTTGGGTCGACGTAAGTGCAAAAATGATTCAGTGGAAGCATTTGCTGATTTCATCAGATTGGTGGGGGAACTGGTCACAAGTAATTGCTCACAAGCAACATTCAACATGCACATCTGACGAATATTAGTATCGAGCAGATGAATGATTATGTCTCCGTACCTGATTTTTTCCGCGCAGTTTGTAAGCTTATTCAAATTATAGCTGTGTACACATGCTAACGTTATTAGATGTTGTCGACCTCTCACCCAGCCTCTGCGACATGGCTCGCAAGCGTTTTACACGCTTGGGTTGGACCAACGTCAAAGTGATCTGTCAAGATGCCCGTGCTTTCCGACTTCACGAACATGAACCGCAAGCCTATCAACGCAAGCAGATAATCTCTCAAGGCCAGACGGTCCGCGATCTCGATGAAAATGCTGACGCCGGTGGTGCTGAGCTTGTGACTATGAGCTACGCTCTATCGATGATACCAGAGTTTTATTCAGCTATCGATTCCATCGACAGCCTCCTCAGCTCCAACGGTGTCATCGGTGTTGTTGACTTCTACGTCCAAAATCAAGTTGACTTTATGGGACGAAATTACATGGGTGGTGCAATCGATCGTCACTGCATGTGGATGTCACGTGTCTTTTGGCGGACTTGGTTGTAAGTTTGAAGTCAATAGAGAGCAGGACATGACCTAATTCTGAGCAGCGAAATTGACCGTGTCAACCTGGAACCAGCTAGGCGTGATTATTTGGAATATCGTTTTGGTACCATACTTAGTATTAACGCTAGGAACAACTTCTTTAACACCGGTATCAAGTTACCATACTACGTTTGGGTAGGATGCTCCAAAGATAGTGGCGCCGCGACCCAAAAGCTTGCCGAGATTGATGCTGCGGCAACTGAGTCGCCTTATCTGTCTGCGCTCGACCTTCAAACCGGTGCCACTCAAACTGATGTGGAGATACACTCCAAAGCCTATGAGTCCGCCATTGTCAATCTTCAGTCTAGCCTGCCACTACCTGCAACTTGGTACCAGAACCACCATTGGCGTATTCACTACGACTCTTCACTACCTAAGCATACTCGCTTCAACGACTCTTACATCTACGCATTTACATGGGAAGACGATGTGGCCGATATGCGTCTTCTAAAGCCTACTCAAAACGATGTAGTCCTCGCTATTGGCTCTGCAGGTGATAATATTCTCGCCTTCTGCCTGGAGAACTGTCGCCGTGTACATGCTGTCGATCTTAACCCTTCGCAAAACCATCTCCTCGAGTTGAAGGTCGCTGCTTTCTCTGCGCTAGGTTACCAAGATGTCTGGAAACTTTTTGGTGAAGGTAAACACGCTGACTTTCACAATATCTTGATCCAGAAGCTCAGCCCACATCTTTCGTCAGAAGCGTTCCAATTCTGGCTCTCGAACGGCCCATCAGTCTTCTCCTCGCCTTCATCGAAAGGTCTATACTACTCAGGTGGCTCAGGCTACGCTTTATCAGCCGCTGGTTGGCTCTTTCGTCTCCTCGGCATGTCCGAGGACGTCAAAAAGCTCTGCGCAGCTCAAACCCTCAACGAACAACGCGAAATCTGGCAACGTAGCATCAAAAACCTCCTCCACTCCAAGATCCTCACCTGGGCAATCCTCGGCAACGAAAAGTGGCTCTGGAAAGCGCTCGGCGTCCCGCCCGCGCAACGTGCCGTCATCGAAGCCGACTTCGAAAAGCAATCCGACTTCGATGAGAAAAAAACAGTCCAAAGCACCGCTGCAGAAGACTACCTCGCCTTCCACGAAGAGCCCTCAGATGCAGCCCTCAAATCCGAATCCGGCAACGCCATCTACGAATACGTCCTCAACACCTTCGAGCCCGTCATCAACTCCACCCTCCTTTCCACCTCCAACCACTACTACCTCCTCACACTCCTCGGCCACTACACGCCGCAATCCCACCCCACATACCTCAGCCCAAAATCCCACCTCCGCCTCAGCAAGCCCAACGCCTTTACCGGCTTGCGCATCCACACCGACGAAATCAGCGAGGTCATTTCGCGCATGCGCCCTGGTACGCTTACCATTGTCGTCGTCATGGACAGCATGGACTGGTTCCCGCCACAGGGAACCCAGGCCCTCAAACAAATCCGCGCACTCAATCGCGCGCTCAAGTGTCGCGGTCGCGTCATGCTGCGCAGCGCGGGCCTCGAGCCCTGGTATCTCAGGGTGTTTGCTAAGTGCGGCTTCTCGTGTAAGCGCGTGGCTGCGAGGGTGCATGGGAGTTGTATCGATCGGTATGTTGTTTCCCCCCCCCCCTCCCCCCTGTTTTCTTGTTTACTGCTGTGCAATTTGCTGATTGGGTCGTGCAGTGTGAATATGTATGCTTCGACGTGGATTTGCACGAAGGAGGAGGGGATTGAGGAGGAGGAGGAGGAGGTGTCGAGGAAGACGTCGTTGGCGGAACTTCAGCTTGGGGGTCCGGCTATGCGTATTGAGTAGAGAGGTTTTGCGTGTGGGCATTTGTGCTGGCGGCATTTGTGTTTCTTGCGGGGCGTGGTGGCATTGAGGGGGGGTTAGAAGATTTTTGATTTGCGAAGATGATACCTAGATCTATGTTAGTCGGTAGTTGAGTTCACATTGTTCACTTCACGCCTGTGGTTTGAGATATTCGATTAGTCAGTAATTGGGTGGGTGACACCACGGGGTATTGTCTGTGTGCGAAAGAAGAATGAATTCTTGCCGGCTAGTCTATGCATATTGAGATGCAAATATCTTGGCTTTTGCTACGTGTACACATAATGTAACAACAGCCCGACCCTATTACTCGCGCCTATTTTGCCCTACGGTATTGCAAGAATGTGGTGCCCAGAATCCTCCAAATCTATCGCCTGATACATGCTCGTGTCGTGAGGCGGCCTTTATAACTGGCCAAATGTTCGCACGCCGCGTCGCGTGTAACGAAGAAGAAACTGGCGGTTCAAATGAGCGCTCAGTTTGATGCGCCTGGGTAACGCGTCTTGCCTACAGTGAAGGGAACATAACGGTACTTGATCATGTGCTGGATTTGTCGTCGCACTGCGAGTGTCAGCATCTCCGAGCGTGGCCAATAGATTCTGTGGGTAGGCTTACTCGTCAGTCCAAAGAGGATCAACCAGTAGACAACCAAGACGGGCCAGAATACAGGCAGGTTGAAGATCTCAAACCAGCTGCAGCAGAAGCCGATGGCAATGGCCCTGGTGGCGGAGAACCAGAACTTGAACTCTGGGAGCCGGCGTACAAAGGGCCGGAACTCCTGGTCCTCTTTGGTGGGGAGGCCACTGGCATTGCCGTCCTCCATGCCTTCATCTTGCTCGAGGGCGGGGTCAAACTTAGGCGAGAGGAAGGCGAGGAAGAGGTTCAGTAGATAGATGCCAAGCGAGTATGCAACGATGTACCATCCTTGGGCGAAGAATATGCGCAGGCCAAAGACGAAGAAGAGGAAGGCTGTGGCGGCCCATCGATAAGGGCCGTATGGCGTTGACTTGTCGAGGTAGGATTGGAACATCTGGGGCGCATTAGCCATGTGTTCCTTTCTCGATCCAACGCGCTGTCGATATACGCCGTAACTAGAGATGGCAACGTACCCGACCAAACTTTGAGGTTTGCGCCGTGACGGAGGCGAAAGGGGTATCAGGCTCGGGGGAGTCCATGGCTGGTTCTGCTTGTATATGAGGCTCTTTGCACCTGGGTTGGATGGGGCGGCCTATGGGCGGGGGCCGGCGCGGTGGTGATGGGACGGACGGCAAGGGGGTGTTGGGGTGGTTGATGTTGAGGAGTCGTGTCAAAAAGTTGAGCTCCGGCTGCTGCGTGTCGCAAGGCTGCGCCAAACGCCTGGAAGCCGCCGCTAAAACAAAAGCACGCTAGTAGTTACCCGCGCGGACTGGTGGGCTGGAGCTTTGGCATACGGGACAGCCCTGGCGGAGGAAAGGCACAGCCGAGGTTCGCCGATGCTACCCATTGATTGTATTTCATCTGGGAACTCTCTCAGATGTAGCCAGTCTACTGTGCTTCCCATTGGCCTTGTACGAGATTCCCGTTGATTCAGTCCAGGATGCAAGCCTTCAGGCCGACAGCACGGATTGCTTCCCAATTCAGGCCAACAGGCCTCCCCAGGTTTGTGCGGGGATATGCTTCAGCAAAGCAGTACGAGCATGTGCTAGTATCAACTCCCAAGCCGGGTGTTGGATTCAGCAAGTACCACACAGCCCCGTTTTACGACGGTACTGACGAGACGTAGTCCAGCTCAACCGCCCAAAAGCCCTCAACGCTCTCTGCACACCACTCGTCCTCGAGGTCAACCAGGCCCTTCGCGACTTCCAGGCCGACAAGACAGTCGGCGCCATCGTCTTGACTGGTTCCGAGAAAGCCTTTGCTGCCGGAGCAGACATCAAGGAGATGAAGGACCTTGCCTTCAGCGACGCGTACGGCAATGACTTCATCGAGGCTTGGTCAGACTTGGTCACCTTCTTGAAGAAGCCTTTGATCACAGCTGTGAATGGCTACGCACTGGGCGGAGGGTGTGAACTTGCCATGATGGGAGATATATTGTACGCTGGACCCAGGGCTGTATTTGGTCAGCCGGAGATCAAGCTGGGTGTAATCCCAGGCGCAGGAGGCTCGCAGCGGCTCACAAAAGCCATCGGCAAATCACGAGCTATGGAGACTATCCTCACTGGCGACAACATCTCTGCAAAGCAAGCAGGCGAGTGGGGACTAGCCGCAAAGGTGTTTGAGACCCCAGAAGAATGCGTGAACGGAGCATTAGCAACAGCTGAGAAGATTGCCTCATACAGCCAAATCGCAGTCAAGGCATGCAAGGAGGTTGTCAACAAGAGTCAGGATCTGGGCATTCGGGAAGGCGTCGAATATGAGCGAAGAGTATTCCATGGCTTATTTGGAAGCCAGGACCAGAAAATTGGAATGGCTGCTTTTGCCGCCAAACAGAAGCCTGAGTGGAAGAACGAGTAGCAAAAGTGAGCAATATCACGATTTATGTGTAACGTTGCAATTAGGTATCCATAAAATTTCAAACCCAATCTACATTTGCGACTGATAATCGGAGAATTCATAAGATTGTGTCCGGTTTATTTTGTCTCAAGATTATTCAGAGCGAATATGACTTCATCGTCAATCCGGCCTAGACCCAATGAAGAATGGCGTGTCTCGGCTTATCAACCGAGGCGCACATCCAGGCACACCATCTGATAAGATGACGATGACATGTTTATAGCACGTGGTTGACATCCCTGTGGACCATAGTATATACCGCATGGCAATGTGACACTTAGCTCAGCAAGCAGTTCTAGTTTCTCTCACCAAAATCAGCTTATTTAATCATGGATGACGCTCCTTGGCTACGCGACCTTCTGCGCTTTGCCTTGAGTGCTACTGCGTCCAGCCAAGTACCATGGCACCACAACAATACCTTGCGAACAACCACCCAAGGAGGCGACCTACTCGACCCGGATGACCCCGGAAAGGATCCCAGATTTCGGAAACTGGTTGAAGCCATTCTATGGGGCCGGAGGCTCTTGAAAACCTACAATATAGTCCTCGTGTTCATTCTACTCATGTTCTCTGTATGGCACGGGATTGATACAATTCTCCTGAACAGAAAAAGGCGTCAGATGCGAAGCCTCAACGCTTTCGCGGCAGGAGATGACGATAATCTGAGTGCGGACGATACAGAAGCTTCGAGTAGTTCAAGCAGTACGATTCAAGGTAATACCACGCCGCCAAACGCTCCTGGACAAAAGGTGGCTAAGGTCAATGAGACAAGCCCACTACTTTCGACATCAAGACCACACCACAAGGCCTCATGGATCTGGAAACCATATTGCGTTCTGAAGTCGGTGCTACAATATCAACCTCCACCCATACCTGTTGTCAACAAGACTCTCCCCGCCAACGCCGTCTCGCTCTTCGTTCTCGCATGGCTGGGCCTAGTTGTCTTCTACAACTTTTACAACATGCCTTTATCTTTCATGTACCTTTTTGTCTTTGCCGACCGGTGCGGCATCATCTTTATTTCCAACCTGCCATTACTATATCTCCTGGCGGCAAAAAATCAACCCATAAAGCTCCTGACCGGGCATTCTTATGAGAGTCTAAACATTTTCCACCGTAGGGTAGGCGAGGTGATGTGTTTTGAGGCACTGCTTCATTTCACTGGCATGTGCGCTGTATGGTACGGCATGCTTCGACACCTCGGCTTCACGTTGGCCAGGTTCGTTTTAAACCGCGTCGTACTCGTAGGATTAGCAGCATTCATTTCATACCAAGTTATCTACTTTACATCACTCGGGAGCTTCCGGAAATGCTGGTACGAGATCTTTCTCGCCACACATATCGTTTTCCAAGTCGCAGGATTGGTGTTTCTATGGTTTCATCATTATACTTCGCGGCCGTACGTTGGTATCTCGCTCACTATTTTTCTCGTAGATCGTCTTGTATACCGAATATGGACCAAATCCAGTACGCATACAGCGACTCTAACTATCCTTGAAGACGACAAAACAGTTCTTCTATCTTCGAACTGGGAAGTGTCTTCCACCTCCCAAAGCCACACCTCCGAGCAACCGCTCATACCCTCCTTATTCACCAAACTCAAGGACACCCTAAAACCCAAAAACATGACCCAAGGCTGGGAACCAACCCAACACATCTTCATCACCGTCCCCGCCCTATCCCGCAGCCACAAATTCCAATCCCACCCATTCACAATCTTCTCCGCCGCCCCTCTCCCAACAACGCACACCCCAACCCACCACGCATGGTTCACCCTCCTCATCCGCCCCCAATCCCCCGGCGCCTTCACACACTCCCTCCTCACCCACGCACGCCTCCATACCACAACCCAAATCCGCCTCGACGGCCCCTACGGCTCCCTCCACGCCCTCCACTCCCTCGAAGCCTCCCACACCGCCATTCTCGTCGCCGGCGGCTCCGGCATCACCCTCGCATACCCCCTCCTTTACGCCCTCGCTCACCCAACCGCCCCACCCCGCTCCCTCAAATTGCTCTGGATCACGCACGCCCCGCTGCACAGGCTGTGGCTTCCCGCGGGTAAGCTGGCGGAGCTGGAGGACTGGGGCGTCGACGTGTTTTGTGCGCCGCCGACGGGGCTGGCGGGGCGCCCGGATGTTGGGCGTGTGCTGCGGGCGTGGATGGGTGGTGGGAGGGTGGGGGTTGTGGTTAGTGGGCCGGACGGGTTGGTGCGGGATGTTAGGAATGTTTGTGCGCGAGAGGTGGGGAGGGAGAGGGATGTGTGGGTTGGGGTGGAGAAGTTTGGGTGGTAGCGGTTGGTGGATTGGGGGGGGGGGGTGGTATTTGTGTAAATCCAAAAATTTTGAGGTTGCGGGCGTTTATATGTGTAGATTTGTACTGTTAGCATCTAGAATCGCATTATTTAGGGTTCAACGGTGGGATAACGTTCGGTTCGTTGGGAATGTCCTTGGTGAAGGGTTGCAGTGCTGCATTGCGATCACGGGGAAAGTACAGTTTCTTGATATTTGATTGCACTAAGTAGAAGAAAGTAGAGAGATTGATTTGCTTTGCTGTTGCGTCTTTAGGGCTATGGTACCCCATCTCGATTTCCCCTTGGGGTGAACTCCCTGATTATCTTCAACACCTTGGCATCTTCCTATTAATAAACTGGATCCAGAAAAATGAGATGACCAGGACTGGTCTCTCGTAACCGTGATGACATCGATTTTGCCGTGTCTCTGAGGAGAGCATGGCGTTTCGTTCACTCCACATCTCTAAGCGCTTCTGTGTAGCTTCGAGCTTTTCTTTGAGCTTTTCAATTTCTGTGTTTGCCTTTTTGAGAAGCATTTTTTGTTGATTGGCTTTGTTGAATAGTTCAAGTTTGAGCTCAGAATTGTCTAGCTTCAAGCTGGTGATCTCTGGATTGGGAGTTTCTACGACCGTTTTTCCTGACCGCCCCTTGTGCTTTTCGTTTGACGTCGACATAGTAGCGGCGGACTTGGAGAAGCTAGCTAATATGTAAGTAAGAGATTCTATGGTTCCTTTGGCGCTCATCTGCGATGACACACATATAGACTGAGTCTAATTACTGTGGCATACTAGGATGCAGGTAATAGGGGACAGTGACTGACCTAAACTCGGTGAGAGTATTCCCCTGCACTACACACGGTAGGTTCCTCAGGCTTTCCAGAGCACTTCCTCAAGTAAGGTGCGTCGTGTAGAAGCTGTGTAGGAGTAGCAGAAGACGATGTTCCCTCTAGGTCGTATTGATAGGCAGCGGTTAGTTTTGTAGGTCTATCTGCCTTAGTTTAGTCGGTGAAATGTGAACAGTGAACGAAAAAGTAACCAGGTGAAGTTTTATTCCAGCTACTTCGACCAACCGGCGGTCCAACCCTAGACGGAATTCGGGTTACAAAGTAGAGCTCTTTTTCAATTAGGTATGCTTTTATTAGAAGACTCTCGTGATTTTTTGCTACTTTGCTCCTTTTGGCGTTCTTCGGTGCGTTGTATTGTATTGCACCCCAACTGCTAGTTGCCAAGGACCTGACATGAAATAGAACCTTGAAATCCCCTTCACTTCATTTCTCTCACGTTCCTTTTAAACAGCGCTAATACATACAAACAGCACTAGCGCCTTAGATATTCAACAGACTGAGGCATCTCCTCCCAGCACTTACATTCGGCACTGCCTGCTGGATACGCATGCAACACAAACTCCCCTCTGAGCTCTCAGTTTCTGGGCTCTGCTAAGTTTTGCAGATTTTATTTTGATCCTCAGGTACAGCATCTTTATGCACAACAGAGATCTCTTGCTGACTTGCTGCTTGATCCCAAAGTGCCTAGTCTGCGTAGCAGCACTTTACTATGTCGGCTCGCTGCAAAAAGCCCATGGGTCGCAACAGGTGGGGTGATCTTAGTCTTTATAACTCCCCGAGTAGACTTGAAAAACCTCGAGATAGTAGTGGTTTGCGTACAGGGACAGCAAACATGCGCCACGATCAGGATCAACAAAAGCTTATAGACTCGGAGAAGTCATGTCACAATCTTGAAGCAGAGCTCCAGCACACAAGGGAGCAACTGGCTGAAGAGTCGGCAAGGAGACAAGCATCATTGGAATCGCTCAATGTCAATCTCAAGGCTGAGCTAGACCAGGAGAAGCGAATGCATGCGGAGGACAGACCTATCATCCAGATGCTTTTAGGTGTTGTGGGTGAACATTCGGAATACTTCACTGCTCAAATCCCAGAAGAAAAACGCACGTGGTGTGCAGTTGTGAGGAGGATGGTAGCCTAGTATCAACTACTACTCATAGGATAGCTACTAATAGAATAGAATTGGATGAACTGAAATCGAATCGAGTCGAATGAACTGAAATCAAATCAAATTGAATGAACCGAAATCGAATCGAATTGAATGAAGTGAAATCGAATAGAATTGGATGAACTCAAATCAAATAGAATTGGATGAACTGAAATTGAATTGAATTGAATGAACTGAAATCGAATCGAATGCCTAACTAACTGACTCTTCTTCCTCCCTAAGTACAGCAAACGCTAGGACCAACTACTGATAAACTAATTAGGGCTAAGCCTAAGGTGGCACCTTAGGCAACGGCACAGTGGATGGTGGGATCTCGCGATGTTCAGCCTTCTGATATTCTGCGAGCGGACGGTAGCAGACCGGTCTTTGAGCAAATTAATGCTGGATTGCATAAACTTGTCACGTCAAGCATTGCAATGCGTAAAGCTGATGCCTAGGCTGTTAAATACCGAGCTCAAAATTCAGAAGCTATTGGAAGACTTTGAACCATTTCAAAAGACTCAGAAAAGAATTTTAGCCTCGCGAGAAGTTGCGTCGCCTCAACAGGAGCAGCCACTCACTGCTGCAGCCATGAGTTCGCCTGTCACAACATGCAACTACGGTGAGGGAACACCAGTTCTGGATGGTAGCCCTGAATTCGCTGCAACAATTAAGAGGTCAGAGTCAAGTGCTAGCTATCCTACCTCACAAGGACCATTTCCACGCATTTTCAACGGGGGCAATTCGTACTACATGTCACAAGGCCGACCAAATTTTGGTACCTTGATCCGGACTAAAGCAAATTATTCGACCATTCTCACTGCTCTTGACAGCCTAGAGTATAATGGAATGAAGGCTTCAAATGAAAACTGCGGCATTTTGACAATTCCAACAATAGTTACTACTGAAAAAGAGGACCGCCGACAGGTTCTGTCTTTCAATACGCCCTTTGGGACACGTTCAAGGACACTGCTCGCTGGATGTCAACCTGAATTTATCACTACCGAGATGATTAAATTTAGCTACGTAAACATCCTAAGGTATGGCCTAGCTTGGGCCTGTCCGAACTCCCACAGGAACACCAAACTGTGGCATTTCATGCCATGGGAAAGCGCTTCATGCCGCTTCATGCCGCAGGCCGAGAACAGCAGGTGCTCCAGAGTTGCAAGACTTTGCCATTACCGACTATGAAAATGTCGATCAACACATGTCCTCCTGCCTAGCACCACCTGTATTGGGTTCGTCGCGCGAAAAGAACAAGAAGAGAAAGTGCACCGAAGCTAGAGACGCAAGTGACGAGGACAAAGGTAGTACTGCAAGCTTCAAGGCAGTCTCCGAGGATATTTCAGATTAACACGGCTATTGCATCGTCCCTCGTTACAACGCTGCGGAGGAAGACAGACAACTCCATATTAGAGTGTGTGTGTGTGTGTGTGTGTGTGTGTGTGATTGAAGACACGGAAGCCAGTTTTGAGTGGATGGCATCGAGTCTTTGCACCAGGTGCATGGATCACAAAGGGCATGAAGTGTACGATAACTATGGATAAGTTACGGGTGCTTTTCAGCACTTGGGACATCTGCACATGGCAGAATCGGCAAGACTCGCAACGATTGAGTCATTTTCGTAAATGTAAGATAGCCTTCAATGAAACGCGCTTCTCGCACCTCACCATCCCCATCTGCGTGATTTTACAAGAGCCCGTCGTTTTGACGTGATGTATGTGCAACGGTTCGTGGCATTTTAGCCACCATCTATATTTCTTCGAGACCATCGTGATTACATTGAACCAAGCTCACATTGAGTCGTTAATCTGATAATGGCAAGGATTAGGAAATATACATAAATACTCCACGGCTCCTTTCCATTGAATCAATGCCAGAGTGTGTTTGATCCAACGAAACAAGTGCCACAAGCCCACAAAAAAAAACATGAGTATTCACTACTTACTACCAACCCACAAACCAAATCCACCCCATGGTATCATTTCCAACGCACCCAAACGCCCAGATAAAACACAAGCTCCAACAAAGCAAAGACGCTTCCCACAACGCTATGCCTGCTCTATCCATTCAAATACCAAGCACAGAAGTCAGGGCTTTACTAAAAGTATATTGATGAGTCAATCCTTTCTCTCATTGCGAGCGCGGTCCTGTGCTCAAATAGAGTAATATTGGTCATGCTCGTCTTCCAGGGACAGAACAGTGTCGAGCGTATCTCGCGGCCGTGGATCGGTATCCCCGTGCGCGGGTCCAGGCGCGCTGCCATATGGATCCAGGAATGGGTGGGCTGGAGGCGGGCGGTACGGGATGGTTCCGGGGGGACAAAGAGCTGGATTAGGGACCGGGTGGGCGGCGAGAAAGGCGGGATCGAGAATTGCTGATCGCGCCGTTCGGGTAGGGGTTGGATG
Organism: Ophiosphaerella korrae; assembly: GCA_028456385.1. Taxonomy (NCBI): domain Eukaryota; kingdom Fungi; phylum Ascomycota; class Dothideomycetes; order Pleosporales; family Phaeosphaeriaceae; genus Ophiosphaerella; species Ophiosphaerella korrae. Next base: position 27,224 of record JALNQF010000201.1, read on the forward strand.
CAGGATGGCAGACGGCGACATGTGCGTAGAGCCGGGGTGTGGGATAGCATGCGTGCTCAGCTTCGCGGGGCCAGAATGCTCAATACCAACCATTGCAGTCTGCCTAGGAGAAAGTGCCGACTCCTAACCATCAAGTTCTCCCTCTTCACTCCCCCTCTCCGTCACACCGCCCGTGCCCTCCCCATTCGCAACCACAGGCTCCGCGCCCCCACTCGCGCTCCTCGGCGTGTCCCCAAAGTCCCCGCCCTCGTCCGGCGTCCGCAGCCCCGCGTACATGCCCTCACCCTCCTTGTCCGGACTCTTCTCGTACAAATCTGCCATGAGGTTACACGCCCGCCGAATATCCCTCAACTTGACATGTTGGACTTCCCACCACGGCTTCCCGTCGTCATCCTCGAGCGCGACTTCCGCCATGCGCGCGCCGGCATACAAGGACGCAGCTGCAATCGTGCGCGATGTGAACAAGAGACACATCTGCGTGGCGGCCGAGTCCGATAGGAAGGCCCAGGACGAGTTGCGCAGCTTCTTGTTGTGTTCTACGCTGTAGTACTTGAGCATGTCATACATGGTTTTGTATGGGGATTCGACGTTGAGGTCAAAGCAGAGGCTCTCGAGGAGCACGTCTTCGCTGTAGAGGATGGTGTCGCGCCATTTCCAGAAGTCTTTGGTTTGCTCGTCGACTAGTTTGTTGGGGTCCTTGAGCGCGACGCGCACGCAAGCGACCACAAGTTCGCGCATCTTGCGGCAGTTTTCTTCGACTTTGGTGGCCATGAAGAGCGCGGTGGCGGCAATTTGCTGGGGGAAGGTTAGTTTGTGGCAGGTATAGGGTCGGGACACATACATAGTGGTGGAGCGGCTTGTAGCCAGGGCGGGCCTTGAGGCTGTTGCGCATCAGGTAGCGGTTGAAGAAGACGGCGGCAGTGCTGAGCGTGGTTTGCGGCAGTTTAAGCATCATGCCCACCTGCAGGATGAAGTTTACGCCTTTGCGTCGCAGCGTGCGTTCTTCTTCGGGGACCATGCCATCGAGTATGGAAGGTGCTTGAAGGAGCTCTTCTTCGGTGAAGATCCATTGCTGCTCGGCCTCTATGACTGCTGGTAGAGGCGGTTTTGGAGGCTCCCGGCGCGGTGGCCCAGGATTAATTGTAGTGGCCGTGGCAACCATCTCCAGGCCTGTATCACCTAGTCCCCGCGGTTTGGTGCTTAGATGTAGTGGTTGATGAAGATACAATATAGCTAGGTTGTTGCGTTGGCGTTGCGAGATGACGGGTTTGTCAAGTGAGAAGAGATTTTGGCTGGTTGGTGTTGAATGTCAAGGTTGGTATTGTGCTGCTATTGTGCCACCCCGATTGCATGAGGTTTGGGCACAGGACGGGGCCAATGCGCTCTCCCGCGGCGATTGCAGGGATTAGCGCCGAGACAATCCTCCTTCACTCCTCGTTCGCACCCTGCGAGTCATAAGTTGGCAAGCTGACAAGTTATATTCTAAAATATTACTCCAATGCCTTGATCTTACTTGTCGCCTCTTCTCGTGTCAACAGACTCCAAACGCGCTGTCCTTCGCTATACAATCATCCAAAACTAACGATATGCTTTTCAGTCGTGTCGTACAAGACCGCAGCTACAAATACTATTACGGTGAAGGGTCCACATCTCGATCGTGGTTGTTCATGCGAATATTATGATTTTTACGGCAAGTGCCATTCCCAAGCGCCATGCAATGCAGTTGTCCAAGCTATTTTACTCGTGGTAATAGGCCTCGAACAGATAAATGACACCGAAGATGAGGAAGGCAACGGCGCCGCCAAGAGTGACTTTGATATTTTAGCATGTATTTCGGTTCCGTAGATGGGCTTGACTTACCATTGCGCATGCTGATTCGGCCAGCAATCGCACGACCTCCAATGACGGCTCCAGCAGTGCAGAGTCCGTGTCCTACAACAGCGCCGCCAGTAACCCACCAGTAGTCAGAGCCTGCGGCCATGGCGACCGTCGCGATCTGGCTGCGGTCGCCCCACTCGCCCAGGAAAGTCATGACAAAAGTCTGCACCCATGCAGGGCTCAGGAGTAGGGAGAAAAGGTTGTTAAGTCCTCCTAGAGCGCTTGATAGAGACGAACCATGTGGTGATAGCGATCGGTCTGGGGAGGTTGAAGGACTTCGTGCTGGAGCTGGTAGTCTCGAGTTGGATCTCGAGCGGCGCACCCCACGACCACCCTCGAGTGCATATGGTGAGATGGATGATTTGCGGCCCTTTGAGCGCGCAAGCTGTTCCTTCTCTTCCAATTCTTGCTCAACCTCTCGCATTTCTTCTCCCACACCATCATTAGGACTCATGGCGAGTCCCTCTCTTATCAGCTTGACTCCAAAAACAAGGAACAAGGCGGCAGCAGCAAAGTGCGTGAAGCGTTCGTTAAGAAGAGCCGGGACGGCATGGCCCATGACGGCCGAGAGCACTGTCATGACAATGAGCGCGGAGAAAGCGGCGGAGAAGACGAGCAGCCGGGGATGTCGCATGGCCATCAAAGCAGCCACGAGGAATGTCTTGTCCCCAATCTCGGAGAAGATGATCATAGTGAAGGAGAGGACGAAAGAGTGGAATGGTTGTATGACACCATTGGCGTCTCCATCTGGTAGGCGTGAGGCCGGGGTCTTGTCTTTGAGAGTAGTGTCTAACGGGTCCTTGGTAGAGAGCGAACTTGGTTTCGGAGGTGGAGTATCGTGGGTTCTATCGGGCAGTCCGGTGGGTTTCTGCACGGTTGTTAGGCAAGATGACCTCGCACGAGTTAGCATCGTTACTCACCTCCAGCCCTACGGCCCCAAGCGCACGCGAGCTTGTTTCTGTCCCCGCAACATCACCCTTTAGCTGTTTCTGTTCGCCGTGTGGTAGCGGCGGTGCTTCCTTAGGCGGCTCTGGCACCTTCTCCAGCTTCTGTCCAGTCTTGTCCTGATGCGCCAAACGCTCCTTGTCCTTTGCAGATACACCGCCCTCGGTGCCTTTGTTTCCGGTTGCCAGTTTCCTGTCCGGATCTTGCATCACACTTTTGTCGCCAGGCAGTATGCCATCGTCTTTGGGTGCCGGTTTCGGTGAGCTGGCTGTCGTCTTCTTTGGGCCTAGTTCCTCTACAATGGCGGGCTTCTTTTTCGTTGGTTGTGGCTCGTCCTTGATGTAAGGGCCCTCGTGAGGCATGCCGTCTTGGCCATCGAACGGCGCATCTTTGGTGCCTTTGCCCGTGGTTGGCGCGAGGGATGGGTTCGGCCCAGCGCTGATGTCGGGATAGGCCGGCTTCGCTGCGGCTCGTACGACGGGCTTGCTGCCTGCTGCCGGTGGAATCGAGGTAGCGAGGACCTGGACAGCGGGGAGCAGCAGTAGCAGGGAGTGTAGCTGCGATTGTGATAATCTCATAATGGCGGTGGTGACTATGCGAGCAGGAAAAAGGGTAATACGGGCTCACACGTGGCGAGCGTGTTGGTCGTGTGTTTCCAATAAAAGCGTTCCAAGGAGAGACGAGAAGATGAAGGCGGGTGGTGTAGGAGATAGGCAGAAGATAGAAATGTGGATTGCCTTCGAGGGATTACTGACGGGATGCGCGCAAGGGGTACGTGCAGGCAGCCCACTCGTAATATATTCGGGGCTCTCTTACGTCTACGTAGGCAGCTGAGCGCTAGTAAAGGGGTCTTTTGCTTCACCAAACACGCGCAAGAGGGTTGTGAGAGCTGTGAGAGGCTACAGAGAGCATGGCGGCCTGTCTTGCATCCGGCTCGTTCTCAAACACTTTGTTCCTCTTAGTTGTTTTGCCCCTTCTCCTGGCCGCCTGTGTTGTGAGACTGCGTGGCTGCCAACAACGCTGATGCCCATGTCGGGCGCACGCAATGGACAATATGTTATATAGTCTCTTGACTGAAATACTGGACTAATCTTGTGTTGCTATATGTTATAAGGAGAGACTTCACATCATTCACGTCCACTTTGGCTGCCATTCCCGCAACGAGCGCACCGCTTCACCTGGGCTGTTTTGCCACTTCTGGAATGCTAAGCCGGAAACGGCAACGGCGATCCTGTGGCGCTGAGATCACGTGAGCACCCGTCAGATCGGCCGTTGATGCTTAGGTCAGCTATCGATAGCTCGTGCATCACAACAATGCGCAACCTCTCATCTGCGACCTCTTGATTGTAGCCTCTCATTTCGCTCTCTATATATCGCATGCACCACCACAACGCCCCTACGCGCCAATCGACTCCACCATGGCCGACCGCAGAGGTGTGCGGTCTGCAAGCCGGCGCAAAACACCAACCCCACAACCTGCCTCCAATGTCAACACTGCGCCGGCTGGACGCGCATCGCGATCAAGAGCATTGCGCAGCGCAAGTCGCGATCTAGGACCGCAGGTTGAAGCGCTGAAACCTACGCGACGAAGTGTGCGCCGAGCAAGCGCTATTATCACGACCGACGAAAGCGATCACGATGGAAAGGCGATGCGTAGGGCCAAACGAAGACCTGCAACAGAAGCCGCGCCAGGTCAGTAGTCACACTGTGATGGCTATGCCCAGTTCAAATTTCTTTATGTGCACACTTTGGAAACGTCAGCAGCCTACTAATGCTGATGCACCAGACCTCACCATTGTTGAGGAAGTCGACACCCATGTCGACCTTCAAGAAGCTCCGGATACCCCGACACGAACCCGTCTGGACCATCCTATTGTGTTCCCCTCACCCGGCGCAGCTTCTGAGATGTCGGGGACAACCGCGATTTCCTCTTTTAGTATGGTCGAGGCAGAATTTCTCGAGCCAAAATACATTCTAAAGCATATGCGCAAACTATGCGACTCGGCGCGCGAGTTTTTGGAGCACCTTGCGCCTGATGCTGGTAGCATGGAGGGCGATTTTCACAACGTGCTCGAGATGCAAAAACCTGATTCCGATTTCACAGACGAGTATCGCGACTTCAATGATGAGCTCAATGTCCACCTGAAGCACTACAAAAGCGACGAACATAACTATATCCATGTGCGAGCCATTCATCGCGCGCTATTTGCCGCCGATCACGACGTGGCTGCAACTAACAGCGGAATTGACCTGATTTTGTATTTGGCCAATCTCGTTGTTTTCGCAAAGCAAATGATCCACTCTGATAGAAAAGAAAAGACTACCTGGGATGCCCTACGGCAATTAAATAATCTGTTTCCTAGCCAGTTCATGCGTTCACTCGTTTCTGACGCGGACCTGACCCCTGCAGGAGAAAGTTTATTACTGGAAGATACATTCAACTTGGCCTTGGAGCTACGAACCCAACTCGCAATATTGGTGCTAGAACGCTCGGCGCTTAACAGCAGCTTTGACCCATACGAAGTCATCACCGAGGTATTTCTGCATTCTGGTGCCTCACAAGAGTCGGAAGGCTCCATCATGCGTGGATGGAATATATCGGCACTGGGAGGAGAAGATTCGGCCTTGCCGAAACAATTCGAAGGCCTTGTGGTCGAACAAATAAACAAGATTAGGCAGTGTTTCCCATTGGATGATGAATCATTGAATCGGGGCGATGCCATTAATCTAGTCCGTCTAGGCAGATGTTTTCCTTGGGAGTCGGTGATCCTGCGGCTTCTACATTGGGTCCGTCTTCGACACAGAGAGCTTGGTGCTATCATTGATAGGTTTGGTGGGGCTGCTGAGATCGCACATAGCGTCAAGCAGCAGGTTGAGGAACTGCAGTCTATCGTTGATCTACCAAGAGCGAAATCAATTCCGAGGGAATCGCCCCGACGGAAACGGACATCGTTCGGACGAGATAAGAGACGCAGCAGCCGCAAATTTGACCCAAATGCGCCGCTGGATATGCGAGCAATCGATGCACTCAAGTCGAGGGAGAGAAATCTTAGAACCAACATCGCGGATCGAGAAGAAGAGATAGCTATACAAACCACTGTCGAAGAGGAAGAAGATGAGCTACCAGTAATCGAACTACCACAAGAGGACGGCCAGCCTATTACTGATGTGGAGCAAGCACAGCCAAGGGAGGAACTAGATGTGTCGAGAGAAGAGCGAATTGAGGAGGAAGGGGGGGAAGAAGGACAGGGACCAAAGTTAACAGGGCCGCCCAAGGACCCAGTGGCCTTGCTAAAGTTATTGAAAATGGTTGCAGACCCTGGCAAAGAGAATCGAGCGACCTCCATGTTCGATCGCCAAAACAACGCCAAACGTGTCGAGTTTGGTGACGGCTTTGACACGCAGCCCACCCCTGGTCCTTCGACTCAAGAGAAAGGAAAACAGCGTGCGCAGCCCTCAACTACAAGAAAACGTCAGCGTGCAGCTGAGCCGGATGATGAGTCAGACGACGATGCCTTCGAGACTGAAGATCGCGGAGCACACGTACGTGAGCGCCGAAAACAAGCCCCTGCTGCCAAAAAAGTGCGCATCAACCCAACATCATCTGCTAGACCCCCTACAAGCCACCAGCCTCCACCACGGCGCAATCGTCAAGATAGTTATGTCCCCGAAAACAGCCTAGAAGAATCGGTATCTGAGGTTGACGCGCCAAACATGACTGAAGAGCCTCCATCCCAGTACCAAACGCAAGTCGACCTTGCCAAGCAAAGGCATAATAAGAAACAGAACTCCTCGCGGATCAGGTGGACACAAGAGGAAGAAAACAAATTTATAGAGTTGATGGCGATATATCCAGCACAATTCTCACGTATCAAGTCCCTAGCTGGTGAAGTCCTGGAACTTCGAACGCAAGTGAATTTGAAAGACAAGGCCAGGAACATGGCGGCCAATATGATTAAGTGCGTATAGAAAAGTCCACGGAATAGTAGAATTCGAACATTTACTTACTGCCACAGGTCCGGCACCGGTCTTATGCCTGGTTTCGAAAACACAATAACATACGACAGTAGGATTGGTAAGATCCTCCTGGAAGCTGGTTACGAATGGTGATACGTGGTTCTGGAGCATACGTGGTATTTCTTTCATTTCGGGGCGGCTTTCTTTTTATCGATACCCAATGCCTTCAGGCATACCTTTATCTTGCGCATCTTACGAATTCATACGTTTCAACCTCTTGCTCAATCCGCCCTCTCCCTCCACCTCACCCCCCACTCCCCCTTCGCAAAACTCGCCTCAACAACCATGCCCTTCATCACCGCCTCACACTTCCTCCGCTCCTCCTGCCCCTCCACCCGGAACCCAAACGCACACCCGCGCCGCGCCGCCTTGCGCACCATTTCTCGCTCTTCAGCCCGCTGCTGACCTTCCCGCCGCTTGAGCTTCATATCATCTGTTTCCTCGACACGCTCCGCCCACCCCTTTTCCCCGCCCACGCCCCCATTCACGTCGTTGACGCTCTGTGGAGGCCGGATCTTGCCCGACCCATAGCCAAACTCGATCGCGTCTGGTACCTGTGGCGCAAGATCCGCGCCCTTGAGCACGATGCCGCCGCCGCCGCCGTCTTCCTCCCCCGGCTCGGAATCCGATATCGTGTCGACGTCGCTAGGGGCTGATGGTGCCGCGGGCGCAGGCTCGTCCACCATGTCGACGCTGCGCCAGTCCTCGGGCTTCTCCATCACATATCTTGCCCGCCGATTCTTGCGCCGCCCATGCGTCTTCTCCGGATCGATTTCGCGCTGGAATACCGCCCGCTCGACGGCCTGGCACTCGATGGTCAAACGCGTCTCGCCCTTCTTCACGCCTTTACTCTTGCCCTTGCTACGCTTGTCGTGCTCTTTCTCTCCCCCTTCTCCTTCTTCCTGGCCTACCAGTCCCTCTACCGTGCCTCCGTCCAGCATCGCCGCGAATGCTGCTTCGATGAGGCGGTCGGTTGCGCCGGGCTTGTTGTTGCGGCAGCGCGTGGAGCAATGTTTTACTTCGGAGCCGCGGTGCTTTTTGCGCTCGCTGATTACGCGGCCGCAGGTGTGGCAGTAGGGGATTGGGGCGGTCCTGGTGAGGTAGAGGGGGGGTGGGGTTGCAGCTTGTTTGGCGGGCCGCGACCAGGAGTCCATCCAGGACATTGTGGCGGTGTGGAGTTGGTGCGAGGGGAATGTTGGGGGGGTTTGGTATGCGGGTTGGGAGTTGGGATAAGGTGCGGTGGCGGAGTGGTGGTATTTGGAGGAGTTTGGGGGCGCGGTAGAGGGTCATTGATGGGTGAGGTGGGTAGGCATTTTGGGGCGCAGGGTAGGGATTCTGTCTATGGGTGATTGGAGTCTGGCAATCTACTTTGACTGGTGTTTACATTTGAGTAGATGATCACACTTGGGTCGATGACGTATATGAGAAATGCAGCACGTGCTCGTTATGCAACGAAAGCTAACAGTAGTTCAACTTGGTATTTTCAAGGTTTAGTGGTTAGGTCCAAGATACTACATTCTCTTCGATGGCAAGAAGCCCTGGAACTTGGCAGATGCATTGTCGCAACTGCAAACCTCAGGGCCAGCACTTTAGATGCAATCTCTCACGTGAGAGATGCTGAAAGTGGCAAAAGCAGGGCGTAGGTGGCGTATCAGTCAAAGTTAATCCTCCTTCCTTTCTTTTGCCCGTCTCTTTCGACTCTGGCCTGGTGACATCCCCCTCCCTCGGCTTTACATTGGTGTTTGTAATCCTCGGATGTTGGCCTTCAACCAACGCTCGCAGAAAAGTGCCGAGCTTAACGGCACTCCAACCGGGTATCAGGAGGCATGGTAAAGGGTGGGATGCACCGTACCGAGAGCATGTCGGAGCTATATGGTCGTTGTCTGCATTCTTTGCGCTCAACAAACGTGAGCAATTTCTGTTGACCTCGTTGGGCTCTATTGTGCGCAGAACTTCATATCACGTCTTGCCCACGCTGCTCAAAGCCATCCACAAAGCGGACAGATGGAAGTCTCTTCCCTACCAGCAACTTCACGACCAAGCCTGCCGTCCTGTCCCCCCTCGCACTTCCAATTTGCTGCCAGACGACCGCACAGCGTGCGCCATTGTAGGAAGAGAGCGCGACTGCAACCGAGGCGCCGCGCCAGTTCGACATCCATGTTGCCGTTGGCCGCAGACCTGGACCCCGAGGCGGGTGAACCCGGCAGCAGCGCTGCATCGCGTGCGCCGCCTGCAGATATATCATCGTCCCCTGCTTTGGGGCGGCCGAGGCGGACAACCGTCCAGAGCGATATACAAGAGGCTATTCTGCATCCCGGCAATGTGCGCATTAATGTCCAGGGCGCCTTCATTGTCGACGAGGAACAGCCCGGCACGCCGCAGAGCGAGGATTATGAGCACGATCCCCAGGACATCCGGCTGCCCAACCACACGGCGGTTGTGAGCCATATCGCAGTTGATGTAGGCTACTATTAGATAAAATTATTCAAATACACGGCCGGCACGCTGACTCAAGTCCGTATAGGTCGGAGGCTCGCTGGCAAAACTGGTATATTTCTCGCGCGAGCCTGGCGAATCTGCCCTCGGCGGTCGACTAAACTTTCTCAAATTCGAGACTGACAATATTGATGCGTGCATTGCGTTTATGCGCAAACTGCACGCAGACCACAAGAACAACAATGGAACAACGCCGGATGAATTGTGCGTCATGGCGACGGGAGGGGGTGCGTTCAAATATTACGATCGGATAACAGAAGCGCTGGGCGTGAAAGTGATTCGAGAGGACGAGATGGAGTGTTTGATTATAGGTATGGCTGCTACGTTTGCGCAGGGCTGGAATGGCAACTGACATTGGACATTTAGGCCTCGACTTTTTCATCAATGAGATCCCTAACGAAGTCTTCACCTACAGCGAAGAGGAGCCTATGACGTTTATGCCACACCCACCGGACCCTCCAAACATATATCCCTACCTGCTTGTCAATATTGGATCTGGTGTATCCATGATCAAGGTCTCAGGGCCCCGACAATTCGAGCGTGTGGGCGGTACGTCACTAGGAGGCGGCACATTATGGGGCCTTCTCTCCCTCCTCACCGGCGCCCGAAGCTTCGAAGACATGCTTCGACTCGCCGAAAACGGCGACAACTCCAGTGTCGACCTCCTAGTCGGCGACATCTACGGCCAAGCCTACAACAAAATCGGCCTCAAAAGCACACACATCGCCTCCTCCTTCGGCAAAGTCTACAAAATGAAGCGCTCTGCCGAACGTGATGCGGAAGACGGCTGCAATGGCCATCTTAAACACCCCGAAGAAGCAGAACACGTCAGTGGCGCAGACGAACTCCAACACCCCGCTGCTGCCTTCCGCCCAGAAGATATCTCGCGATCCCTTTTATACGCCGTGTCAAACAACATTGGCCAAATCGCCTACCTACACGCCGAGAAACACGGCCTGCCTCGCATATACTTTGGCGGCTCCTTCATTGGGGGCCACTCGCAAACCATGAATACGCTTTCGTATGCAATCCGGTTTTGGTCGAAGGGCAGTAAGCAAGCGTATTTCCTGCGGCACGAAGGGTATCTGGGGTCCGTAGGCGCATTCTTGAAGAGGCAGCCACGGAATTGGGGGAGGAGGGAGAGTTTCCAGGGCCAGAAAGGAGCACTCTAGTAGTGGGGTGTCAACTTGATAATATTGAAGAAGTACATCTAATAGGGCTTCATCACTATCTACACAAATCGCGTAAACAAGAGCCATTCGCGAGTAAAATTCCGCACCCTTATAGCCGGCTTGCTCCGCCCTTGCAGCCCTCGCAATCGCAAGGAACATTGGCAACAATCTATGCAGCCAAGACACCCCTCTTATCGCCTACCGTGCCTATTGCGTCCCAGGCCTCTTTTACACGGCCAATTGCAATGCTGCTGGGGTTTGATGTCCGGGGAACTACCGAGATTTTTTGGAACTTCGTGACCTCATACAGCGATGGCGACGTCAGCCAATGCTTACGGCCTTCCCTTTGGAGGTTACACGGCTCTGGATATGCACAGGAGTGGATACATGGATGACGGGAGTTTGCCATTGCGGCGCAGAGGAAGAAGGGTCGGAGTAGGCTGTTTTGAAGGATTTCGTACCGGTATTATATACATTCCTCAGTCGTATACCGGTCCCCCACGCTATCTAGTATTTCTACTCTGCGTCTTCTCGTAAATGCATTGCTATATGAACATCGGAAATAGAGTATTGACAACGTTACGGAAAAACAGGTGGAAATAACCAATTGTAAGGCTAGCAGGAGTCTTACAGGCGTCGCTAGTGTTCGCGGCTTAACTACTGCTTACTATGATATTGTCGCTATGGCGGCTCATGAAATATTACTTAACGGGTTGCCTAACCGTTCCTACCGCTTGCTACTGCACCTTGGCTGCAGGTACATCTTATTTTTCAACTCCCACATATCATCCGTAAAGGCCTTTACAATGGCACAACTCGTCATTGAAGAGTCATCAAGATGGGCGGAAAATCCGAGCACAACGAGGAGAGTTTGTGCTTCAAAACCATCTATTTAGGTATGTAAGTCCTCGTATCTTGGCGTATTTTTGAATTACTCAGCGGAATATGCATCTAACAAGGACCCCTGTAATCCCTGCCGTACCTACTTGTGTGGAAATATGGAGTAATGCATGCTAGTATCCGTGTATAAGTAGGCAGCAGCACCCTATTGTAGTACCTCACAGTTGGTGTTACGGAGAAGTACTAATATATAATGACTGTACTTGCACCACTCTTGGGCTTCCTACTTCTTGGTTCTGTGGGTGCTGTACCCCAAGCCTCACAAGTATCAGTCTCTGTCAATCCTCCATCATCCACTGCACCAGCAAATGCTTCGGCGTCGTTAACAACCGAGGAGCAAGAAAAACTGTTCGGCCTTCATAAAGAACTAGTTGAAATCCCTTCAATCTCCAATGACGAAGTCAAAGCCGCAGATTATGTGTCAAAGTACCTGGAAGATCTAGGATACTATGTCGACAAAGTCCCAGTCGAAAACACAAACGCCTATAATGTATTTTCGTACCCCAAAGCACTCAAGGACCGGGGCGTCTGGCCTGAAGTGCTCATCACAACACACATCGACACAGTACGTACCCAACCTCAAACCAACCACACGCATAACTTACTCCCCAGGTCCCCCCCTTCATCCCCTTCTCCCAGCGCACCATAAACGGCAGCACCCACTACTTTGGCCGCGGCACCGTCGACGCCAAAGGCCCCCTCGCAACCATGCTCATCGCCACCCACAAATTCTTCCAATCCCGCTCCGACACGCCCAGCCTTGGCTTCTTATTCGTCGTTGGCGAAGAAATCGGCGGAACAGGCATGCGCGCCTTCGCCTCGTACGCCCGCAACACGACTTTCCGCGCCGCCATCTTCGGCGAGCCGACAGAGGGCAAGCTGGCTACGGGCCACAAGGGCGCCCTCGGCCTCACGCTCGACGTCCAGGGCAAGGCGGCGCACTCTGCGTACCCGTGGCTGGGCGTCAGCGCTGTGAACTATCTTGCTGAAGCCATTGTTGCGCTGAATGCGATGGAACCGGAGCTCCCGACGTCGGACGTCCTGGGCGCTACGACGGTCAATGTAGGCAAGATTCAGGGCGGCGTCGCGTCGAACGTCATCCCCGCGGCTGCGAACGCAAGTGTAGCGATTCGCGTAGCTCGATCAGAAACCGACGCCGCGGATACGGTGCGGGCGCTTGTGACGGAGAAGTTGGGGCCGCTGGTTGAGCGTGCGAAAGCTGCCAATGCGACGGTTAGTCTGGCGTTTGCGGCTGGGTCGTATCCTGCGCCGCTGCTGGATACGGATGTTGAGGGCTTGGAGAGCGCGCCTGTGTTTTATGGCACGGATATCCCGAGCTTGCCTCAGGTTAGGAAGAGGTATTTGTTTGGGCCAGGGACGATTGAGGTTGCACATACGCCGGATGAGGGGTTGAGTCAGGCGGAGTTGGTGCGGGCGGCGGAGGCATATGGGTTGATTTTGAGGAGCTTGTTTTAGAAGATTAGGGGTAGGGGGTTTGGTAATCAAGATGGATCTTCTAACTAGATGTCATTTCGTGCCTATATGGCGCTTTTTGAATGGAAGCACTTGAAGTACTGTATTTTCTAAGGTTGTGTGTGTGGTGAAATAGTGACGAAATAATTCCAGATAAAAACATCGGGAATAGCTGTCGGGACAGCCAGGATTGCCAAATCACGGTCCTTTTGTGCACTGCGCAAAAACCGTGTAAATTGGCAACGCGCTAGGCCAAAAGCAGCGCAACCCTCTGCACAAGGAGAGATGAGGGATATCTACAGCGCCCCAACAAGATAGCTAGACAGAGCAATCAATCACTTCAATCAGACAGGTCATACCAAACTGTTTGTGAAAAAGCCTTTTCTGCAACCATCAGTAACTATCAAGGCCAATACAAGGCCGTTACAAAGAAGCCTTTTTATCAACCGCTGCGCGTAAATTCCCAACAACTCGTCACCTGCATGCATCTTCCTATGAAAGTCGACATATGAGAGTTCAATGATGTTTGGTTAGGCGTGGTTACAAGAGGCCACTAGAGGTTGAAAGATGATCTACAGCCCAAGCTAATCCAAATTTAGGAAAGTACGTGAGTTTCCGTGATATCATGACTTCGCGTTTTCGTGTCTCGCGTCTCGCGTCAGACTAACGTCAACCCCAGTCACCATCTTAGGAGTTCCCCTTTCTCCAGCCCCGGCGTCATCGGAATTGCTCAAAATGCGGTGATGATAGCAGAAGATCGATCTCGCATCGCTTTAGTGCTTCGGCAATCTCAAAGCTCGGACAAAGAGTCCCATTGGCCCCTGGCGCTAGAGAGGTCTTGACGTCGGCTGTCACCCTTCCTGACCTCAAGAGATGTGGTTCAGGATAAGCATGCGTGGTAATCCTGTATGTCTGGCATGTGTTGTTTGTGCTAGATGCTACCTGATGTTCTACGAACTCGCAGAAAGATTGAATCTCTCGCGGGACTTCGAGAGTAGCTCTGCGTTATGATGACGTTGAAACTCCTAAACAGTTGTCTCTACTTGTTCATTCTTCATGCACCGCTAGCTGGATTTGCCTGAATCTTACATACCGGATCGCCGTACGTCAATTTATTTATGGTCCCTGCTTGCGCCACAAGCAGCTTGGAGTGCAATGAAGCCTTTACTTCAACGCCATGCTGTCATGATTACAACCACATTATAGTCACCGATCCCACACTTCAGTCTGTGCAGGTGGCTTTCCCTCAAGGCTCGGGTGAGTCTGCCTTTCTCTATGACGTACAATTTCTCTATAGCAAAGTCTACTCAAAGCAGCTCATCCACGACATACCGTTCTATCAAACAATTCCATTCTTACATCAATCATAGAACTATTCTGTAAAATTGCAAATCAATTTCTTCTGTAGAGTTTCTCCAAATATCTTCAATATGAGCTCCACAGAGAACGAATACCAAAGTCGCACCGGTCAATCCGAAATTCCCGTTCAGAGCGACGACGCAGCAATTGAACGCACTAAATATGACAATGGCGGTGACTCAGACAAGCAGCTTGGTACGAGTCATATAATACTACTATCAACTCCACATTACCGACTACGCACAGAAAAGGATGAGGCAGACGCCATTGACAGGAGCAACATTCTCGACGAGCGCACGCGGGGTGCGACAAAGAAGGCCGGCACATATACAGAGCCACCTGATGAGGAGGGTATTGATGACTTGACTGCTGGTGAGCAGGATGGGACGTCATCTATGAGGCAGTAGTGTTTGGATTAGTGAATCGCAGGAGCAGTTGGTTGGCAGTGAGGCGTTGGTACTCATCTCAGTGGCCAATGAAATACTCGTTATTTATATGACTATCGAATTCAAGTATTTTCCCATGGCCAGTTCTCTGTATTTTCGTTTGCAATAACCATCATTCTGCAGGTGGCGGTGTGTCTCCTCAAATGCTTAGTGTGGTTACACTGTTTCAAATTCTGTGAAATTATATGTCATGCTCGCTGGCCTATTTATGGACACCGTATTTTTCCAAGGTGCATAGTAGCAATCGTGGCACTCTTTTTAATGATTCGTTCCTTGTTTTGTAATTAGTGGAAAATTTCTCTTGTTAAAAACATTCGTCAAGGCCCCATTTGCATGTTCGTTCGATACTTCATTGAGAGAACATGAGGCCTTTCACTTGAATGTAACAGTTTGTTTGTTATTTATCTGCGAGATTTTCGTCACGATGCTTAATCTGTTTGCCAATAGAAATGTCAGAATTAACCCAGATTTGTGCTTCAAACAGCTCCACCTACGAGATATCCAAACATCCAAGCGACTTCTTAGGTTCCTCCATGGAATGTCACTTCTATCATTGGGCATCAAACGTGATTCTGATTTTCGCTATGTCACCTGAACTGACTTGGGATGGTACTGAAAAGCTAAAAAAGATATGACACATCTTGATTCACTTGATTCACCTCACGTTCATGACTGAACACCACCTCAATCTGCATCCCCTCGGCCACCCACCACCATCGCCACCACCACCACCCGACTTCTAACCCATGCCAAAATGTTAACCCTCAAAGCCCGAAACAGAGCCCGCGCGGCCTATGCCCGGGCCCAGGGCCAATTAGTGTACATCTCCGGACTGCAAGGCAGCCATACACTCGAGACAGGCGTCGCGTACCACTACCGCGGCCACTTCATTTACGCGTATCCCGCTGGCAATCCAATCGAGCCCGTACCCTTCTCCACAAGCAAGGGCATCAACATTGTTGGCACGGTAGGCGAAAGGGCGCCGCGCTATGTACCTGGTGCTCAGGATCTTGTGCCTGAAGGGAGTGTTGCGGCACTGACAAGTTCCCGGGCGAGGTTTTTGGCGGAGCAGCAAGAGAAAGATGAAAGCGAGCAGGCTGGGATTGAGGAAGAGAAAGGGAAAGATAAGGGGAAAGAGAAAGAGATTAGAGAGACTGGTGATGATATGTTGAAGACGGCGGTCGGTGCTCTGTCTAGTTCGCATGTTGTCTCAAGCGTCCTTGGTGAGGCTTCAATGAGGTCTACGACATTGGTCCCATCGCAGGTGGTTACCCGTGCGGTTCTTCGGGGCAGCGAGTCGATGTTTCTTCCTCCTCTGGCTGGACACGGAACTCGATCAGTGGGTGGGCCAGCACCTTCACCTGCGTTGCTCTTCCATCCTCCGTCTCCGCGCAATGACCGCGATTGGGCTAACACAGGCGAAGATCAAGACCAGACTCGTCCCACCGTGTTCACCAACAATGCCCCAGCAGACGATGTGTTCGGCCCTGGCCCGTCCAACCCAGGCCAATCTCTTTTTCACCGTCGCTCCCAAGCCGGATCGTCAGTCTCCCAACTCTCTCTCAGCTCTTCACGTGAAGACCTACTTCACCCCTCTCCCTTCTTACGCACCAGCCGCGCCCCCAGCCTACCATCTATCCCCGCATACGTGCCCCAGCTTTACTTGAATACAAATATCTTCACTCCCCACGACCGCGCCCGCTTCCTCGCCGACTCTGCCCCAGGCTCCCGCCTCGCCTCGCGCTCCGGCTCGCCAGCACCTGCGGACCCCATTCCAGGACCTACCCGTGACGCTTCCCTCCGCCGAATTGCAAGCATGTCTCACCTGTGCCGAGTCTACGCCGCGGACGAAGTGCAAAGGACACACGCACCCCTCGCTAACCTCCTTGAAGGCAGGAACCTCTCTAACCGCGCGCCCCGCAGCATCGGAGCATCCACTAATTCATCCGTAGAAGATTGGGTCGAGCCAAACGAAATCAGTGCCTTCATCAACACGCTAGATGCCGAGCCGTCTGCGCCCGTGGTGTCGCCGCCGTACAGTCGCAACAAGCCGATTGGCACCGGCCGCCCGCGGCGGGCATCCGTTGCGCTCAACAAGGCATACAATGCTGCAAATCCCATTGGCGGTGGGGAGGTTGAACCTGAGCCTGAGCCTGTTACGTTGATGAACGAGAGCCCAAAGACACAGAGGTGTGCGATACATGACGAGGAGTGCGATGGGGTGACGGTAGACGGCACGTGGCGGACTCAGCGCGCGCGAGAAACCAGCGGGTTCAAGGACTTGTATCCGGTGGTGGAGGGAGTGGGGGGGAGGGTAATGGTGGACTGGTTTGCATTGTTGAAGGAGGAGCGGGAGAAGATGGAAGAGAAGATGAAGGAGGTGAAGGAGTAGATGGGCTTGAAGATGTACGATGATGTGTAAAGGACGTGACTATAATGGGTTATGAACGGTAGTCTTCGAGCTGATGTATTGCGCCGTCGATGGATGGAAATCTGCTGAAGAATAACAGGTTTAAAGCATGGATCTAGCTTCTGTGCTAGCACCAACACTTCTCTTCATTTTCTGTTCAATCCTCTCTTTACCCTTTTGCATATACGCCTCTACTTCTTCTTCCTTAATCTTCGTCAATCCATTTCGCACATCGATGTCTTTTCTCGC
Organism: Ophiosphaerella korrae; assembly: GCA_028456385.1. Lineage (NCBI taxonomy): Eukaryota > Fungi > Ascomycota > Dothideomycetes > Pleosporales > Phaeosphaeriaceae > Ophiosphaerella > Ophiosphaerella korrae. The sequence goes on from JALNQF010000201.1 coordinate 44,569, forward strand.
CAAGCTCTTCACTGATATAAATACGCCGTTGGATTTGAGCTTCTTTCCTTCTACCACTTCTTTACAGAACTTACCTGTTTCTTGGTAATGCACTGGACTACCGTTTACGTTTTCAAGTAGCATGGCAAAGCAATGGGGCATGGCTTCGAATTCTCGCCATACAACTGTCACGCCTTGGGATACGGCGCGTTGAGCTAAAACTGCGTCTTCATCTCGCAGCATCTCTTCGCCCACAGAGAAGAAGATTGGCGGGCTTTTCGACCAGTCTTTTGCCGCTAATGGACTGACAAGAGGGTGCATCAACGCACTCGACTCACAATACAACTCTGCACGTGGAGGATTCGCAGGCCATGCTTCGCAAGGTGGAAAGTCGCGGTGCTCGGTCGCGCTGGGTGGAGGAAGATAATCGTACAATGTGGCAGCCGACTCAATCGAAGGTAGGCCTCTCGTGACGTCGACCCACGGACTCGTCATTGCCACGCCTGCGGGAAGTGGAATGTCGACACCTTTGCCATGAAACCGGACAGTAGGTGTTTGGCCTGCTGGCGTGCTCCGATGAATTTGTAACAATAATTGGAGTAGCGCAGTACAGCATGTTCCACCCGCAGAATCGCCCGCGAAAACGATTTCATTCGCAGGTACTGGGGCATGGGGAGCGTCTGGAGGTGGATGTAGCAGACTGAGATACGCAGTGAAACAATCTAACAGCGCACCAGGAAATGGGTTTTGTGGACTCAACCGGTATCGGACGCTAAAGACACGACCACCGCTTTCTCGTGCCAACTTAGAGGTGGTAGGACGGTATGTGGCTGGATCGAGGAGGTACATTGCGCCACCATGGAAGTACAGAATTGTTACCTTGGATGTTGTTTCTTTCATCAGAGCATCGTACTTTTCTTGCTCGCTGAGGCCGGCAGGCTCTGGTTCGTCGTCTTTGGCTGCCGCACGGTGACCATTCCATTCAGCCTCTAGTGGCCTTGTATCTGGCTTTGTCCATTGCTCGGCCCCAGTACCTATGTCATCGATGGCTTTGAACATCAGCTGGTGTACATCGTCTTCTTCAGGTGTGGCGAGCTTCACTTTGCTCGCCCACACTTTGCCTTTAACGCCAGGATCCTTAGTCGTCAGGCGTTGGACCTTAGAAATAGTTGATGCAGGAGAGTTTGGACCTATCATGTCGCGTAAGATGTTTATTGTGATGGCAGTTCGAAGGTCCCATTTTGAGGATGTGGGCGACATGGATAAACTATGCGATAGTGCTGTCCTGAGTATGAATGGCGTTTTGGGAAGCAGCAGCTTCAGCATCGCCGATGGTGAGGACTCCATATTGTTAGTTTCGCTCCACAACTTAAGATTTGGCGCTTGGCAACAGATAAACAACTGATATCGTGCAGCACAAGGTTTTATACAAGAGGAGAGGTTGGACGAAGTGCTGACGTAGAGAGTGCTGTGCGTGGATGTACCTCGGCTTGAATGTTTTATGCATATGATTCGCCCTGACCTGAATGCCTGTAATACCACCGCCCCAGAGCTGATGACCTCTGGATGAGTGTTCATGTATAGAAATAGATTTAAGGTCAAAGTTTTCGTAAATTAATATCTCCCTAGCATAGCAATTCGAGCGTTACATGATGTTAATAGAAGTTTTGATGTTCCTGGTATTGATATCACGTGACGCTTCTGCATCAAGCACCAATTAGATGTGGACACCATAGCCAATTAAGGTTGGAACATTCTCTTCATTTCATCCCGCTGGGGTCGATCGTAGATATTGCTGCGCTGCAATTGGAGTTATTGAAACTTTTCAGGGAGTGTAATCGGACCGGGTATTTCAACCCTGAGATTCTTTGAATTCTTCCCGAGGTTGTTGTGCTGGATCTTCAGCAGACTCTGTAGACATGTCTTTGGGACTGTGCTCAGTGTGTAGCACGATCTTCCAAGGCCAATTGAAAGAAAGACAGGAGCAGCCCCATCACAAGAACCTTGAAGATTTTCTTGAGGCCTCTTTGAGCTGTTACATCTGCAAGATTATTACAAAAAGCCCACAATGGAAAGAGTTTGAGCGACGAGCTGGTCTATGCAAGGAACTCCCGCCGGCGGTCTGGTACCTAGTTCCTCATACTGTTAAAGATATCGCCAAGCGCACCTCTTCTCTTGTTTGGTACAAATTGATGATCGACCACGCCTGGGACGAAGAAGAAATACCCCCACCTTCAAACGCATCATCTGATGATTTATGGGATCTTTATCCAGGGACCCCAATTTGGACTTCTCGTATTTCGTCATCTCGAGGTACACTTCCCACTTATCTATAAAAATTTCTAGCCTGGTGTTAAGATTAAGCAGAAATCGAGGGCAATCTGGAAGATTACCACATACCCCAAAGCCCTGAAGACCCTCAACTATTTGCTCTTCCTCAAAAATGGTATAACGATTGCTTGAGAGACCACCCACTATGTAAACCGCCCAATCCGTCCTTTCGGCCGACAAGGCTTATTGAAATTATGACCGGCGATCGGATCAAGCTCGTAATAACCAGTAACAGAGAGATAATAGACTCATATGTGTCATTCTCCCATTGTTGGGGTAAGGCGAACACCTTGAAATTGTTGAAAGGTAACATGTCACAGTTAACCGCAGAGATTTGCGTGTCTGAGCTTCCAATGAGCTACAAAGAAGCGATCTCTACGTGTCAATACATGAATTTCCGCTATATTTGGATTGATTCTCTCTGCATCATATAAGACTCATACGAGGATCGGCAGCAGGAGGCACTGGCCATGAAAGATGTCTATCAAAACTCTATGCTCAATCTGTGTGCTTCTGCTGCAGCAGAGAACTCGGAAGCGAGCTTTACGTCTAGAGACGTTGCTGTTATCACCCCATTAAAGATTATCCCGGACTGGGCAAATTGGGATACCCATTACATTACTAAATTCGACATATACGAAGAAGAAGTCTTATTCTCACCACTACAGTCTCGCGCTTGGGTACAGCAGGAGTATGTTCTCTCGCACAGGAGTCTGAACCTTACTCACACGCAGATGTGGTGGGTATGCCAACAAAGCGTCGCGTGCGAGATGTTCCCAAGTGGCTATCCCACGGGCTCAATCAAGCCCAGCAGATTGAAAATAATGAAAGAAGGCGTAGAAATAAATTTCTCTGTTGAAGAAAAACCTCAGCATGACTACGATTGGTATAGTCTTGTAGAGAACTACTCACGCTGCGGCCTCACCGTTGTCAACGACAAGCTAATTGCTTTCGCTGGACTCGCGCAAGCATTCAGACGATTTTATCCAGAAGAAAAGTACGTCGCAGGCATGTGGCGTTCACAGCTGCCTTTAGCGCTATGTTGGTCAACCCGCAGTTTCACAGAACAATTCCGCCCGTCCGAGTACATTGCACCTTCGTGGTCTTGGGCATCTATCAAAGGAGATATCAAGATTCCTTTCATTCAAGACGAAATTTGTTACGGCGATGGGATGCTTGAACCGAGTCAAGTCCATTGTACAGTATTAGATGTTCGCCTTGAGCTTACTGATCCCCGCTACGACACCGGACAGCTTACCGCAGCACAACTCGATTTGAACTGCCATCTCATCGGTCCGATAGACTGGAAATCTTTCGAGAGTGATACGTTTGATATCCTGTCCGGGCCAAACTCAGGCGCAGAGTACGAAGTAGCGATGGGTGAAGTTCGCGTGGTTTTCGACACTACTAGTGAAGATGAAATCAAACATGCGTCGTGGTTGGAAAGACGAAAGCAAGAGGCAACAACTGGAAAATCTCAGGTACAGGACAAAAAAGACTGGGATGAGTCGGAGTTCCCTGAGTTCTTGATCCCAGTGGCTGACTATACTGATGATGTTGGAACTCTTCATACATTCGGCTTCATTGTCAGCCGATATGATAATCCGACTACTATTTGCTTACGCTGTGGCAATTTTGAGCGATTAATACTGCCGGCAGGGATATTGGAGAGGTTTGCGCGCAGAACTATCACCCTAGAATAGTAACGTCATCGCTCTAACCTTCAGTCCTCAAATTCTGTATTTGAATGACAAGGTGAGCAGTTTCGCAACGTTATGTGAAAGCAGTTTCCGGTAGAACTACCTCTCAATTCTTCTTTCAAATCGTTTGATCGAAAGGTGGAGCATGCGAACGAAGAATGAAGGAAATTGTAGGTAATGAAAGCCTGTCTTAAAAATGAGCCTCACTTTCATCCTTTCTGCAAATGCGTACTGCTTGGGCTGTAACATCTGGAAAATTAGTTTAGGCTTGAAAATACTGTTATCATCCGGACCTTGATTGGGTGTCGTATCTCACTTAGCTTGGCAATTGAACCGGCATACCAAATGTAGCACCAAACCAAGCCTGTGATAGCATTTTCCATTAGGATATTCTGTAGTTAGATATCACGTCTTTCTACCTTTAATCATTGTAGTAAAAGAGTGTCTTGGCAGCTTTTTTCACAGTTGATGACTCTTTTTACGGCATATTTCCTTATGAATGAAACCATTGGTAGTTTGTCTTTGTGTTTGTTGAATTATTGTACTTGGAAGTGAATGATATTTTTTCGATACCTAGAAGGTTAACGCAGCATTGTGTTTCTTGCAGATTTCTAGTGATAGTCTGGAGAGGCACAAATTCTAACTATCCCTAACTCCGATTACATTGGTTTAGTAAAGTCAGGCTATGATTTCTTGTTTGATGCTTCCTCATTTCTTGGGCTCGACCGAATCAGCAAGAGCTCCAAAATTGTGACGTGTCAAACCCGCGCCGCATTGGAAGGATAACATTCCAGTAAAGCGGCTTTGTCAAATAGTTGGCTACGATCACTTGTGATATATGCAGGGCTATGCAGCCTGCAGGACGCCTAGCCTCTTCCAAACACGCTAGGAACATTGTGCGCGCGGTGATGTCGTGTCGATTAGCGCTCGAGACTTGATCAACGTGCTCACTCTACTACGACCTAGGTTTCTAATGATAAAAAAGTGAGCTATTTATGTGTTCTGATCGCTGCTACTATTGAATCTCCGTTCCTCTGAAGCTTAGATTTGAGATAAGCGGAACTCGTATTTTGCGTGCAAGGTGAAGGCTGTAGACCCAAGTATAAGGGTCAAGGCTGTGTTACATATTTGTTTGCGTTACACATATGCTGTGATGACGGGCACATACATGTGGGCGCTTATGTTTGGATTAATGTGCTGAGTGTCAAGCACAGCATTTTGAACCTAATCATCACTCATCTTTGTATCACTTTTCTTCGCACCAGACTCAATCAATTTCTCCAATAATCACACTGTTTCCTTCAAAATGGTGTCAAACCCATTCGAGAATAATATTCTCGATGGGCTCTGCTCAAAAGACCAACTATACCTCCTAGACTCGGTAGATCAGCTTCGATCTCAAGGTATCGACCACTATGTCTCTCTCCCACAAATTATCGTTTGCGGCGATCAATCTTCTGGCAAAAGTTCCGTTCTCGAAGCTATCTCAGGCGTCTCTTTTCCTGTGAAAAGCAACCTATGCACACGCTTCCCAACCGAATTAATCCTACGCAAGACGCCGAACGTTGGACTCAGTGTGTCTATCGTCCCGCACCACTCTCACAGCGAATCAGAGCGCGCATCTCTCAACAATTTCCGCGAGACACTCGATAACTTCCATGCACTGCCGGAATTGATTGAAAGTGCCAAAATGGCTATGGCTATTGGCAGTTTTGGTCGAGCCTTCTCAAAGGATCTCCTGCGGATCGAGATATCTGGCCCTGATCGACCACATCTTACGATCGTTGACTTGCCCGGTCTTATTCATTCTGAGACTAAGCAGCAATCAGCGAACGATATCGAGCTGGTGCAAGATGTCGTAAAGTCATACATGAAGGAGTCTAGGAGTATCATTCTTGCCGTTGTCTCTGCGAAGAATGACTATGCCAACCAAATCGTACTGAAACTCGCCCGAGCTGCCGACAAGACAGGGACTCGCACGCTTGGTGTGATCACAAAGCCTGACACTTTGATTGCAGGGTCTGAGAGTGAAGCCATGTATATCTCACTCGCCCAGAATCTGGACGTAGAGTTCCGTCTTGGGTGGCACGTTCTCAAAAACATGGACTCGGAGATTGGATCTTGGTCTCTTCGCAGGCGTGACGAAAGCGAAACGGAATTTTTCTCTGAGGGCATATGGACCACGCTTCCCCGTTCTATTCTTGGTATCTTACGACTTAGAGAGCGACTGAGCAAGCTCCTTCTTTCCCAGATTGCTGCCGAACTCCCAAGCCTCATTGACGAGATTGAACTCAAGTCTACTACTTGCCGCAATCAACTACAAAAGCTGGGCCAACCCCGAGCCAATATCGAAGAACAGCGTCTCTATCTTTTAGCCCTTAGCCAAACCTGCCAGTCTCTCACTAAGGAGGCGGTCGATGGAACATACGGCAATAAATTCTTCGGCAACGCTCACACTAGCGCTGGTTATCAGAGGCGTATTCGTGCTGTCATACAGAACCTTAACCAGTCTTTTGCAGAAACCATGTCTCGCGAAGGCCACCACTATACCATCACAGACTCTTTGAGTGAAGGTTATCCAAGAATACATCACCGGGGGGCAGAGACTCTCACCCGCGACAAGTTCCTAGATCGTATCGAAGACCTGATGAAGCGTACCCGTGGCCGCGAACTTCCTGGAACTTTTAATCCCATGATTATATCTGATCTATTCCTCGAGCAATCGCAGTCCTGGGAAGTATTAGCCCAATCTCATATCGAGCAAGTGGCACAAGCAGTGAAAACATTCCTCAAACAACTGATCTCGCATGTTGCGGATGCTACCACCTGTAGCGCACTGTTCCGAATTCTAGTCGAGCCAGCACTCGAAGAAATTGTAAACGGCTTGAAAGTCAAGACTGCGAACCTGCTTGCTCCGCATCAACGAGGGCACCCGATTACGTATAACCACTACTTTACGGAAACAGTGCAGAAAGTCAGGAAGGAAAGAAACAGGGCCGAGTTCACACGTGTGATCCAAGATTTCTTTCGTATAGACGCAATTCAAGAAATTCCATCCCAATATCATCAAGCTCTGGATTGCCGTCGACTATTGGAAGCATTGATGACTTGCAATAACCCAGATATGAATCGATATGCTTGTTCGGAGGCGTTGGATTGTATGCAAGCTTATTACAAGGTATGGTGTTCCACTCTAACTAAATAGATTTGTACCTGGAAACAGTATACTGACACTGTTTGCAGGTCGCACTCAAACGCTTCATTGACGACATCGCCATCGAAGCAGTCGAAACCAACATCATCGCTAAACTCCACGACATTCTTTCGCCGATCAAGATCACATATCTTACTGCTGATGTAGTTACGAGCGTAGCAGGCGAGTCGGAGGAGAGTCGCACGAGACGCAAGCAGCTGACTAATCAATTGAATGTGTTGAGCAACGGCTTGGAGACTTGCAAGAAGTTTATGGTTGGCACATTACCAGGTACATATGATACTATTCTAGTGTGGGAGAGATTCAGGAGGCTAACATGTGATTCGTATAGGTGTTCGGGATGTTGCAAGGTCCACAGTTCCGTCATCAGCCTCATCTTTGGTATCAATCCGCACGAGCTTAGGCGAACTTGTGGATGATGAGCCCGAGGACGCCCCTGAACCGGAAGTTTGCGAAGAGTCAGCAGCGATGCCAGAACCCGATGAACTGGGTTATCCCATTGAAGTTCCAGCTGAAGAGGAACCTGAGCTTTTGGCACGGAGTTCACTGGTGCCTCATCCATCTAACAAGAAAAAGAAGAAAGGAAAGAAGGGACCCGCCGCCCCCGTAGAGGAGTCTAGTCTAGCCTGGGAATAAATTAGTGTGCCGGTGCAGAAGGTGCATCCTTCAGTACTAGCGAGAAGCTCGGCCGAACAAGTAAGAGTCCGGGTCGAGTATGAGAGATACTCAACTTATCACTCATTCATCACATACAATTGGCAGCAAGTTAAGGGTAGATTGAATTGAATAGCCGTAAAATTATCTTACTTAAGTGCCTACGAGTGACTCAATCGCTACCCTGCATTCCGGAGAGATGCGTTGGGCTACCACCCTCCACACACTGGCACATCAGATCTGGTTTGCAGATTTTTGTCTCCAATTTGGCGCGACATCGAAGAACGGCGACTGAGAAAAAGGTAAGATCCGCTGGAACTGCTTCTATGCTCTTGGCATGATATAAAAGAAAATTCTCAGATCGAGCAATGAAATGTTTCTTACTTAATCAAAGCGTCTATGCTACCGTCCCAGGATTTGAGTAGAACCACCAGTGCTCATAGGCTTCCTAGTTCTGCTACCCTTACCTCTCAAAAGGAACATAGCTGGGATGCCTGAACATTGAAATTGAAAATGTGCAACCAAAACATCTAGCTTAGCAAATGGTCCTTGGAGTGAGAGTTTATATCCTCTGTCAGACTAAATGTTCTAATATTTAGGAAGCTGAACATTGAGACGTAAGCGCAGCGGATTAAACGAGCCAACTTTCAATATAAAAAAATTCATCCATCATCATTCAGCCAACTTATTAAACAGCTCAGACATTCCCGTTCCCCAAATGTGAGTTACGACAAGTTGACATTGACTAAAATAAATGAGAAAGCTGCCTTAGAAAGTGGAGTGAACAGCTCCATGGGCTACGGAGTAGAGGACTTGTTTCAATTTGACTCTCTTATCTTAAATATGAATCATCATATTGCACAAACAGTATATCCTTGGCCAGAATTACGTTGACATAAGGTTGTACAAGATGAACCTTGGAAGTGGCAATTTTATTCTCATAATCCAAATGTGAGAGGAGTAATAGGACTCGTTTAAAAAGGCTGACTCAAAATAAATCGCAGGTAGCAAGTCTTGTAGTAATTATCTAGTTTTTATTGGTTCCATGAAATTTCAATGATGGCATATCTCGCTCACACTCATTGTAACGTTTTACAAATAATAATAAGCATATATGATCCCCATATTTTTGACGCTAAAGTCCCAATAAAGTTGGCTAAGCATGAGTACTGTTGCCTGAATGAGATCTAGGGAATTTATTGGTTCCCGAGGTTGTGTTCAATACACTGCACGGTCAAACCATGGAAAGTATGACGCAAATCCACTCCCTACGTTTATGTGTCAGAGCCTCATGGGATGTATTGAAGTAGACTATAAAAGCCTACCATCGCACTTGTCCTCTGCTTCGCTTTCCTCGTGCCTCCTTTGACATACGCTTGCAGGACATTAACCACTTAATCTTCACCCATTTTTCGTCAATCTTTATTTGCATCACCTCGTCATACACTTCTCTCCAATTCCTATTCACTTATTTACAATGACTGTACCCCCTTCGGACCACGACGAAGCTCCTAGTAGCAGTGCCTCACTATGGCCTGATATGGACAGTATTCAAATTTTCGTTCCACGAATGCTTCCTAGGGTCTATATCTACATAGACTACTCGAATGTATCTATACAAGGAATCAGGACGAGCGAGGATGCTTCATGGAGATGTGATTTCGAGAAGCTTCACGATGTGCTTCTACGACACTCCGGTGATAATCTTAGGCATGAAAAGACATGTAGTAACATGTACGGCAGCAGAACGAAGCATAATATGGCGGTGTGGAAGGCGGCAAAGGCATGTGGCATAGGAACTTTCTGCTTCGAAAGAAACTCGTTTGGCAAGGAGAAAATGGTGGACACGAAACTGGTTTCTGATGCGACTGAGCAAGCCGTCCTGAGCAGTGGCCTCGAAGAGTATAGCGAGTTTGTTATTCTATCAGGGGATGCAGACATGATCCCGGCTGTGAAAAAGATCATCAAGTACGGGCATCGCGTACACGTTTGGGCATGGGAGAATTGCATATCGCAGGAGTACCAGGATTGCAATGACGAACTACTTACGATACATCTGCTCGGCGATTATGCAGACGGGTTCACCTATGCCAGTGGAAGATTCTGGTGAGAATCAAATTACCATATGATGTGGCAGAGCACACCCAAGAGATGCGAGACGGAAAATTCCCGCGGTAAAAAAAAAGGGGGGCTTCCAACGTCAGAGCTCTCAAGTCAAGAACATTTCTTCGACTCCAAAGATTGCCATAAAGATCTGGGGAACTTGAGCTTGTTTACCCGTTGGGAAGGCTGCTATCGTGCAGGAAATGGTAGCGGTCTCGCCTAACCTTTGCCGTAGTGGCCTGTCCAACTTGAGACGTGATTCGCCCTAATCCTATTTTCGTTCATTCCAAAGCAAGGATGAGCCCCCATGTCCAATCCTTACACCGCTCGTCTTTCGTCTATCTGTCTATGAGTAGTGTTAGTACACACCCAGGACATGTTGGAATAAGGGGCTAGTGGAAGCGGCTATCGTTTTGAAACCAGATGTTTGTACTTTAGTGCTACTTTGAAGGGACTTGGTGCAACTCAAGGACCAAGTTTGCCTCACTTGAGCCGGACTCCCGGGGCAGTGTACGTACGTAGCACAGTTAAAACAATAGAATTATAGTCCATCACTAACTTTTTTTGTAAATACTAAGCCTAAGTTTGTCCTACCTATGACAGAGAATCATGCCCATTGATCTCTCTTCCCTAACCTTGTGTATGATTATTCACATTGGTTGAATCTCCGTGTGAGTCATGTTAGACAAAATGGAGAACAAGTCCAAGTATTTAGTGCACAAATAAAACTTTAATCCAAGATTGAAATAGAAACAGTCAACTTCGAAACACATCAACACCTCACACAAGACACACATACCCCCTCCAGCGCCTTCCCATCCATCATTCCCCTGCAAATAACACGAGCCCACAAGCTCATACCTCTCCTCCTGTCCTATCCCCCCCCCCCCCCCCCCCCTCCTTACGACAAATGGTGCCCATGCCCCCCAAAAAAAAAACACACCTGATCTCCCTACTCTCATCTCCTCGGACCCTAACCTAATATGCCTCGCGCACGTTACAAATAGGCGAAGCTCTGGTCACTAACAGACTAGTGACTGCGTACTCCACAAGCGCAGCACGCGCTTGCTCTAGAAGTGGTAATCGGCCAGCGTGGCGCGGCGACGCGTGACGAGCTCCGGGTCGTCGTCGACCTTGACCTCGAACTGGACCACGTCTATAGACAGCAAGCGCTAGAAGGCGAATTCCGGGTCAGCAGTTTCGCCGCGTGTGTAGGAGCGCGAATGTGCGTGCGGTGCGAGGAAGGTCCGCAGGTAATGCACATATGCGTCGGAGAAGATGCCGTAGGAAGGGCGGCAGCCCCCGAGGGTAAAGTGATGTCCACAGCCATGATACGGGCAGCAGGATACTTCAAGGCCATCTCAACAGTCCAGCTCTCACTTCTGCAGCCCATGTCAAGTATTTCGATCGCTGCGTTTGAATTCTCAGCAAAATCGAGAGAGATAGGTAATGTAAGAAGATGATTTTCCAGTAATCTCAAAAATATTTGATGCAGTAAGTCTAGGAGTAAATTAGCACTTGCTAAATTCTGTGAAAGCACCTTATTACCGAGGCGAGCCTTCTCTTGCTATAAGGTATATTAGCAATACATAGCCTAACGACAAGCCACAGAGCAACATGGTATTAAAAGTAATGCAGTATTGCTTGGAGCCATTGTGTAGGTTACTGGATTTGAGGGCATGCTTGAAGACACAGTGGAATGTTTCCGACGTCTAAGTCGCCAGTGGAAGAAGGGGGATCAGATGGTAATTATAAGTGTACTAGTCCCACAAAAATAACATGACGTGTGATGCGCACCGCATAATACTCTTCTAAAGGCTACAACCACGTGTTCACTAGTTTAAGCATTTGGGCTCAAGCAATTCTATGTGTCTTAAAGTTTTAAGAAATTGCGAGCTACTCAAGACCTCTAATTTCTTCGTCCAGGCTATTTGATTTCCGCAAGTACTCCTTCGATCGCTGTCTCAATTTTATCCACTAACATTTCCGGTTGACTGAGCATAGCCGAGTGGCTAGTATTACACTTGGCTACTTTCGCGCCTGCAGCTTTGGCAAAACATCTCTTGATATTGAGGAGCTACTGCTTTATCCTCCTCACATACTAAGTAGGTCGATGGTATATACTTGTATGCCGTGCGTTCGATCTTTGTCTTTTGAACGGCATGCGATTGTGGAATCAAGCGAGCTTCCCACTCTGCTGCTTTATCTGCCGGGAGATCGTTGTAAAGTAGCGATGCTCCTCCCTTTAGATAGAGTCGTCCGTCCTCCTATTTAAAGATAAGCGCCATCATTATTGCCAAGTCTGATCCGTTAACTCACCCTCGCATCATTGTTTGGTGATTCGCCAAACACTCCCAGCACGGATTGCTGCTTATCGAGCACAAATGCTGCAATGTAGAAGAGATAGAGGACACCTCCTGTTAACCCTGCGGACCTTCGATGCAAAAAGCTTAGTTCCTTATCGATGGCGTTACTTCCGACAAGACCGTCATAGGAATACATAACAACTACGACTGTCTTGCTTTCATCTTTCACCAGCTTTCCAACGACCCTTTTGACATTATCCGTATCGTCCAGTAACGTTTTAGAGGGGAATTCGGGATCCTCTGTCTTGCTGCAACTGGGATGTACTGGGAGTAACATTGAAAACTTCCGTGCCTCGAAGCCTTCCGCGAGTTTCTTGTAGACCAAAGGCGTCTGAAAAGAGCCTTGCACGATGACGACAGCCACGTCTTCGGGGCGTGGTGTTGCAAAATTCATGGCGATAGTGAATTATTTGAAAACCAGAAAGCTGAGTTCTGAGCAAGCCAGTCGATGATCTAGGCCTGCGCGGTCGCGAAGGTAGCTTCCAAAACTGCATTGATTATTCAACTAGAGCAGAGCCTTGACCTCGCAAATTGGCCAAGGTGACGCAGCATGCATTTGCGCTCGCGAAATACTGCTATTTTGTACGCGCCTGGAGATCAATATGTATCGAACATGCATTACCGGCTATAGTGCTCTTCAGGGATATGCTGAATCCGCCCGTCAACATGGTGGACATGGCCGTTGTATTCTACCATGTTACTAAACCATGACTCGCGGGATTTCGCTGATACTAGCAAAGAACATGAGCGTAGAACACCCTTGCCGCAGCGATTATATTGCCCTAAAGCAAGAATGACCTATTTTGGTCACCCAGCCGATGTTCCAATTTTGCCTTAGTGGACTACGCCGCACCCTTTCTTTTAGACAGGGATGTGAACTCCCTCTGAGGTTTTATTGAGTGACGAAAACGTCTCATGTCTCGGGAGTGAGTTCTGTGTGACTATCAGCATCAAAGTTTCCTCGCCATTAGTAGAGCTTTTAACTCTAGGAACCTAATATAAAGTTCTGCGACGATACGACGTCGTAATCTTTCACTCACTCATCACTTTGACTACGATGACGTAAGTGGAATGTTCGAGGGAATTTTTTCATTTCGCTCGTACACAACCGTTATTTCAGAAATTCATGGAGTACGCTTCGCTCTACTTGTATAGAGCTAAAGCCACCATGTCAGTACCTGAGATGCATGTACGAGAGACGCCATCAGCAGGGACTGTCGCACTGGATCTGCCTTCACCTGAAGAGGAGAAGATACCGTCATGCCCGATGAGAGGGTGGATCCGCATTCACTATCAGTAGCCACGAAGGAACAACTCGATCAATATTCTATGCTCGAAGGATTGTCCTGCAAGACTCATGAACAAGTTACAAGCAGATGTCCTCAGAGCAGACGCTATATTCCACGGTACTATCTACACTACCACCAACGACGCGAACAACACCGACGAGGGGAGACTCAAAGACACTACAAAGGCTCTCAAGCAGGAACTGGCTCAAATATATTGGATTGCTTGGCGTGTTCAATTTGGTTACTCCTCTGCTGCTGTTATTTGGAGTCGCAAGGGCGGATGGTTCATCGAGTCGACGGAGATATGCAGGGGACTATGAGGATGCACAGCTTTTCGCCATTGCGGCCGCATTAAGACGAGCAAGGAAACAATTCGCACTGGAAAACGCCTCGACCTGGTTCGTATATATATATATACAAAATCTTTCAGCGTGCTGCAGCGCATGAAAGACGGCGCGTGCAGACCAGGGCCTATGATTGCGCCCAAGTTGGCCATCGCCGCAATATACGAGCGAGCACTGGAGCTATACAATCTAGGCGTCCAGGTCGAATTGCGATAGGTTAGGGGCCATGGCAACAGTAAGGGGAATGTTAAAGTAAACAAGGCATGCTCCATCGCTCCGAGGTTCTGAAGACCTTTGCTTGCCGCTCTCCTCGAAACTCCCGAATTCATATCACAAGGGGATTTCCCTCAAACTTGGTGCGACCGTGGTCAGGAATGGGTTTGTTGGCGAGTGGCTGTGGCGCATCGACGGAGGATTCTGGGATTGCTGGAACGATGTCACGCGCAAGGGAAGTCAGAAAGTGATGTATGCGTGAGAGTTTGGACAGAACAGATCATGAGGAATTGCCAACTTGTAACGTGCCTGACGATGTAAGGTTCGTTGCGCAAGGGCCTCGATGATATGGAGTTTGACATTCTCGAACTTGGGTGTGCGTTGATTGATTGCACGGGTGTGTGCTAGAGACTCGAATCTGAGGAGCAGTTGGCAGCGCTCAAGAGTAGGTGTGATAATTTTGGCTAGAGGCTTGATTATGCGATGGGAGAGGAGGAGAGCAAGAAGGTGCCCGAAGGCAAATGGGTGGGAGACTGTTTGTTGGAGATGTTGAAGGGCTCATGTTAGTGGATGCTGAAAGTGAACTGAAGAATGGCCATCTTGATAATTATACGAAGTTGAAATGGTGAAGAGATTGAGGTAAACCTCCCCCAGCTTCGTAGCTGTTCTTCTCGTGGTTGGTTGTTGACAAATGATTCTTGGCTGTAGCAATCAAAAAAGTCTAGACGACCTTGGAAACCATGTTCATCTAGATTGAAATAGAAACCCCTCACACCAGATGTATATACCCCAGCCCCTCAACATCCACCCCCTCCAACGCCTCCCCATCCATCATTCCCTGCAAATAACACGGGCCCACAAACTCATATCTCCCCTCTTCTCCAACCCCTATCCTATCCCCCACCTCCCTAACAACAAACGGCGTCTTCGCCCCCAAAAATACACACACCCGATCCCCTACACACATCCCCTCCGGCCCCAACCCGATATGCCCCTCGCTTGTCACAAACGGGCGAAATTCAGGCCACCAGTGGATGTGCGCCTGCATACCCCACACGTCCGTGATCCAAGCATGGTAATCGGGTAGCGTCGCGCGGCGATCGATGGCGCGTTCTTGGTTGTCGTTGTTGGCCTCGACTATGTCCATGGACAGCAGGCGCCAATAGGCGAATTCAGGGTCAGGAGATTCAGCCTTTGTATAGGAGTGCGAGTGCGCGTGTGGAGCAAGGAAGGCTCGCAGGTAGCGTTCGTATGCGCTTAAGGAAGAACCCGAAGAGGGACGGCAGTCGCCGAGGGTGGCGACGGTGTCGAAGGCGTGCGCTTTGACGGTAAGGGTATCTGCGGTGGGAGAGAACAGCATGCTCGCTTTTGTGAAGGCTGAGGCTTGGTAAAGATAGGCAGAGTTCTTGAAGCGGATGAAGGCGTTGTACATATTTGTGTCGACGGTTGCGGTCCAGTCGGGCATCCAGGTTGGGAGCGCGAGCGTGCGGTTGGTTTCTTTTTGTCCGCCGAGGTATTCCAGTCCCATTATTGGTAGGATATTTACGAAGGCTTTTTTGTAGGCTGACTCCGTGGAGAGCTTGTAGTCGGCTTTCAAGGCGCTATATTGGGCATTGCCTGCGATGAGACCAAAGAGTGCAAAGACTTTGTCTTTTGGGTTTGAAGAGGCCCTATGGCGGAATTGGAAAAGAAGACTAAGGAGGTTGAGTTTCTCGCCGCGGTGGTACTTGCTGCGATAATACTCAAGGGCGTCTATATATATATAAAAGTTTGTTAGGGTGTTGTAGGATGCAATCCTGATTGAGAAGACTTGGACTTCGACAATGTAGTTGCGGGCAGCTACAACCATCTTGGCCCAGGAGAAATCTAACGATCCTACTTTGACTGTTATTTTTGGAGGTAATATAGCTTCCTGAACCATCCAAATCTGAAGATGGACGAGTAAAAGTTAGTTCGAGTCTCATAAGCGTTACGAAAGTCACGTACCCTTTGCCACCTATGGTTAATTAGTTTGAGTTCTCATGGTACAAAGAAAGCAATTAGCTCTACTTACCATGAGCAAGTCATAATTGCGCCCAATGAATTGAGTTCTTCCAAAAGTTGAGGTGAAACGTTGATATTGTGACTGCTTAGTTCCTCAAGAGTCTTCACTGAGCCTTGTGATGTAGAAAACCGTTCTAACAGAGCTAAAGCCTGCTCGGCTTCGACTTCTCTGAAAGTCTAAATGGGGCTTAGTTAGAAGCTAGGAGAGGGCCATACTAGAATAAGTGTGATAGGGTAGCTTACATCACTAGTACCGTAGTTCACAGCCTTGTTTTCTTCGCCGATAGATTCAATAGTATCCCCAAGCCAGAGGAAAACTTCCTGTGCTCTTGAATAAATATGCTGCATCATATTGACTTGATACGTCTGTTCTTGCTCATTAGTCTGGTCGATGCAAATCATGTCAATCCAAAAAACCCGTGGTTCATCTGGATGTCGAAGCCTCCGTATTGCAGCTTTAAGGTTTTGAGTAATAAAGTAAGGAATGCCGTTGAGAAGAATACGATGAAGATTAGTTTTATCGCCCCAGGCATACGATAAGGAATAGTAATCGGGCAGGTTGTCTAAGGAGACCACATTGAGCTCGCAAGCAATATCATCGGCATGTTGGCCGGGGAGTATAGTTACAAGCCGGATTTCGCGGTCGTTTGCATCCAGGTTTGCGGCCGGGTAGGAAGCTAGGGATGTGTTTTCGTTGGCCATCGAGTAGGATATTGTGGGAAACAGGGCTGGAAGAAGAAAAATCTACGACTGAAGACAGAAGGCCAAATGCAAGTTCAAGGTTAGAAAAGGCCTCCCGAGGTCATGAGGGGGCTGAAGTGCAGCCGAATGCGGGGCTGTGCAGCAGACAGCCTCAGCCTTCAGTAATACGAGGACCATGTGGAGGAGGAGATGATGAATAATTGGTCATACCTATACCGTGTTCTATTGGCCTATCGTCTCACTCAAGCTGGCCAATCAGTGGTATTGCAGCCAGTTTGAGCGAGTCCACAATTCAATAGAGTATGCGCAGTGAGGACCTCCACATGGCTATGCCTTGGTTAGGACAGCAACAATTCGGCTTCCATGTTCGTAATCAAAAGCCTTCACCAAACCCACAAGATGCGCCGCAGCCGCCAGCACCACGAGAACATGGAAAATCTGATGGCTTGAGCCCCAGATATCGTACTTTCCCGGGCACCATTTCTCCGGGATTCGCGCTGCATATATCGCAGCACCGGTGATGTAGAGTGCGCCTTGGAGAACAATCCAGTCCAGGCCGACAGCCTCACGCATATGCGAAATTCCATACAATCGAATGCCATGAAGCACCGGAAAGACGGCAGACAAGCCCATCAGAACAAACATAAGCGCGCGAAAAGGCCTCAGCGCTGGAGTTCGGAACTTGTTGTGCGTAGACACGACAGATGTACACGCTGCCAACGTCGTAATCTGCAGCCAATCAGCACCTCCCAATACTTCCATAAAAGGTAATTCGAAGGAAAACACACCATGGCCCAATACCGCCTCATCAACTCCCCCTTCTCCCGGAACGCATAATACAACACGGGCACAAAACTGCCCCAAATCAGCCCCACAATGCCCACATAATCGAGCTGGTTGCCCCAAACGGCGACAGCGTGCGAGTGATTCGAGATGGTGTGGTACGTTGCGCTCATGCCCAGACACGCCATTGCGCCGAGGAAAAAACAGCTGAAGGCACACACATCTTCACGCGACGCGGATTCGTAGCGCGGGCCTAGGACTAAGTAGAGGGCGAGGGAGGCGAGCAAGAAGGCGAGGGCGCCGAGGAGGTGGGTGTAGATGTTGACGGACTCGTTGTGCAAGTAGGAGAGGGAATACCAGGACTTGAGGTAGGAGTTTGAGGGTGCGCGGTAGCCGGATGTTATGTAGTGGTTGTCTTGTTGCCAGGGGGCGATTTCGTGCCAGAGGTAGGTAAGTTTCTGTTCTGCTTTCTTTTCGAGCTGTTTTGCGGTTTGGGTCGCTGATATGGCTGCTTGCTTGGCCGTGTCCATGGTGGCTGGACTTCCTGGGTTAGACGTTTCTGAGACTGTATTCCTGGGTTTTTAGGGAGTGCGAGACTGCAGATTATGTATGTTGTTGGGACGTTGAAGAAAGCACATGTCATAACAATCGAGGTATGGCATGATCTGGACGCTAAACCGCATTAGGGGCAAGTTGCGAACAATTGATCAAGAGATATATACACCCTCGGCCTATTGATGTTGACATTTCCTTCTAGCTTGTGCGAAGATGGAAGGTTGCGTGGACACAACATGTAGAAAAGGGGTAGATATTCGGGGTATCATGTGTACCCCGCGCAATCGCCCAGGCATTGTTTACGTCCACAACTTGAACTTCATCTTCCTCGAGGCCTGGAGTGGCTGCCCCGCCGCATCACCATGCGGCCATCACGACCCCGATGAATTGGGCAATTTCACTTGATGAGGCCACATGATGAACTAGGCAAATGCCATTTGTTCTAACCACACACCTCTAACAACCTACCTAATCTCTCAGCGACAATGAGGTCATCCGAGCCCACACGACCCAGCAGCCGTCGCGGCGCATCAGGCGCATGGAACCGCCTCAAGCCCGTTCGAGAAGACGTCCTCGAGACATACGGCCTGCCCTCCAAAGGCGAAACACGGTAAGAGGAAAACTCCTCCCTCTGAACTCTCCCCAAACTCACACGCCAAGCCTCAACGACTTCAAAACCCAACAAACCTACCTCAACCGCATAATCGAGCGCTACATGAAACTCTGCGCCCTCAACCGCGAACAGCTCGACGCCCTCTTCGCCTCCGCCTCGCACTCGGCCCTCGCAACCAACGACCTAACCTCCTCCTTCTCCACGCTCTCCACCAAACCGTCCGCCGGCCTCGCCGCCTCCAAGCACGCCACGCCACCAGCCGAATCCCCCCGCAAGCAGCCCTCCCTCGACGAACTCGCCACCGTCCTCCAAGCCCTGCGCAAACTGCGCGAAGCAATCACGGCCTCAAACCGCACCGACGCGTTTGCCCGCCGCGCGTACTACTTCAATATCCACGTCGCGGTCCTCTGCCACGACTGGGAGTCCTATGTCCCTGCGCTGCATACCTTGCTGCATAGCCTGCACGCGCGCACACCGCTGCCCGAGCACGACCTGCGCTCTTTTGTCGCGCTGCACATTCTTGACCAGGCGTGTCGGCAGGGCGACCACGCGGGCGCCCGCGAAACGAAGGTGCGCTATGGGTTCCGGGATCGGCGGGTGGAGGGCGTGATGCGGGCGCTGGTGGCGGACGACTGGGTGGGGTTTTGGCGGATGCGGAGGAGCGTGGACGGGTACCAGCGGGCGGTGATGCAGTGGGCGGATGGGCGGGTGCGGGTGCATGCGCTGAAGTGTTTGGGGAGGAGTTATTTGAGGGCGGATCGGGGGTTTGTGGAGAGGGTCTGTGAGCGGGGGTGGGAGGAGCTGGTGGAGGATGGGGTGGGGTGGGAGCTTGTGGAGGGGGATAAGGTCGTTATGAGGAAGGAGAAGGGGAGGTGAGGGTGACGAGCATATATACAATATAATCGGGTATCATTATCGTAGCAGCGCCAACTACTCCTGATCCTGCATCTCCTCGTCTTCATCCCCGTCCTCGTCGTGCCAGACATCGTCATCCATATCATACTCGTCAAAATCCTCCATGTCCTCCTCATCTTCTTCCTCGCCATCCTCCCCCTTCCCACTCTCCTTCCTCTCCTTCCTCTTCCTCTCCACATTCTCCCTCTGCGCCGCCCTCCGCTCCTCCTTCTCCTTCTTCCTCTGCGCCCACTTCTTCTCCAACTCCTTGACCTCCTGGTTGCTCTTGGTCACGTACTCGTGCCACATGGTCTTGCCGCTGCACACGTCTTCCTCGACCTTGGTCAGACGCAACTTCATGCGTGGGCCGAGTTCGACGAGTTTTACGGCGCGCTTCTCGACGCGGGGTTTTGTGCCGCGGGCGCGGGCGTTGGAGGGCGTTTCGCCGGTGCGCAGACGCTCTTTTGCGCGCCGTGATAGCACTTTTTGGCGTACGGGGGCGCTGACTTCGACTTCGTTTTCGCCCTCGGTGTCGGGCTCGGTTTCGGAGGCCGAAGTGTAGCCTGCGGCTGAGGGGTCGAGCATGTAGTCTGCTACGTCCTCGAGTTTGCCCAGGTCGGGCAAGGCGCGCTTCTTCTTCTTCTCGTTGCCCAAGAGTTTCTCTGCGGCGTATAGGCGCCGTATGGCTTTGGGCACGCCGGTGATTTTTGTGGTGATGGCATAGTGGCGGAGGCTAATTGTGCAGGTCCCATTCTCCGTTGTTGGAGGTTCGCGGTTGAGAAGGAGTACGCGTTTGATAGTGTGGAGCGGGGTGGTGTGCGGCTGTATGGGTGGGAAGAGGCCCTGGAACATGTCCGTGACCAGTTTCTCGAGATGCTTTGGCGGCGCTTGGTCGCCTAACTGTTCTCTTTCTGTCTCCGGTGTGATGAAGTTGTTCATGACTAGTAGAGGCGCTACTTGAAAGTCGTTGGCACCAGCGCGCGGGTGTCGCATAGATTTGAGAATGTCTTTGCAGAGGGAATAGTTCTCGACGCGGAAGTGCAGTGTGGGCCCTCGAGGAGTGCGGGCAAGGCGAAGATTTGTATTGCCAGATTCGGAGCGCGAGAAGAGCAGGAGATGCGATACGCCGAGGGGACCGCACATGGTGGTGTAGTCGCGAAGCTTGTTCGCTCTTCGTTCCTGTTCATATCGTTAGAGACTATTGGCGATATATATTGGAAAGATATGACGTGCCTTCAACCGCACCGCTGTATCTGGTTCCATAACATGTCTCACATCCTGCACCAACTGGCTTACGCTGCCGCCAACCTCTTGCGCGCCAATGCGAATCACCATGCTCTTCGGTTGGCCATTTTGTGGCTTCTTAGTCTTCTCCTTGTCTATAGCTGACTGTTTCTTTCTTTGACTGCTTCCTCGTGCCATTGTGAATCGCTAATTGGGTAATCGATGTTTGTTATGAAGAGCAAGTGTCGGAGCTCCAAACTTTTTGCGCAAGTCGAAATCTTGGCACGGCTTATCTTATCGTTACCAACTTTTTTCCGCACCACCAAAACTCTCTTGGTTGAATCAACCACACAGTGTATGCCAGCATGTCGGTCTTTAAGAGGCGGAAACTTAACGGCGAAAGCTCAGGATCCCGTGCCGCCCCTGCGAAAGCATCTTCTAGCGCAACAAAACCTGCGTCTACAAATGCGCACGCAAAGTCCTCGGCATTGGCCAAGAAGCCAACCACGAAACGTGCTCCACCACCAGAATCCGAGTCTGACCCAAGCGACAGTGAAGCAGAATCAGAGGACATAGAAGGCGAGGATGAAAATCCTGAAATTAGATCCGAATCACAATCGGAAGAAGTCGAGGCGCAAACTGCTCCTGCAAATAGCGCAGATGAGCCCACCAAAACATTCGCCGACCTAGGCGTACGAGAAGAGCTGTGTGATGCTTGTGACAATCTAGGCTACAAACGCCCAACACCAATTCAGAACGAAGCCATACCCCTGGCCCTCCAGGGCCGCGATGTTATTGGTCTAGCGGAGACAGGTTCAGGAAAGACGGCAGCCTTCGTGTTGCCCATATTGCAGGCCCTGTTAGATAAACCACAAGCCCTTTTTGGCCTGATCATGGCTCCGACGAGAGAATTGGCATACCAGATCTCCCAGCAAGTCGACGCTCTGGGTAGCATCATCAACGTCAAATGCGCGACCCTCGTAGGAGGCATGGATATGGTTCCACAGGCCATTGCCCTGTCGAAAAGGCCGCACATCATCGTAGCTACTCCCGGTAAGTTTGTTGTCATACCTCAGTCCTGAAATTGTGCTGATCTAAGCAGGTCGACTTCTTGACCACCTCGAAAACACAAAAGGCTTCTCACTAAAGTACCTCAAATACATGGTCCTCGACGAAGCCGACCGCCTCCTCGATCTCGACTTCGGCCCCGTCCTCGACAAAATCCTGAAAGTGCTTCCACGTGACGGCCGCCACACCTACCTCTTTTCCGCCACCATGTCCTCCAAAGTCGAAAGCCTACAACGCGCCGCTCTCAAAGACCCCGTCCGCGTCTCCATCTCCAGCTCCTCCCACCAAGTCGTCTCCACCCTCCTCCAACGCTTCATGTTCGTCCCCCACAAACACAAAGACCTCTACCTCATCCACCTCCTCACCGACAACATCGGTCACGCCACCATCATCTTCACCCGTACCGTCAACGAAACTCAACGCATTGCCATCCTCCTCCGCACCCTCGGCTTCCAAGCCCTCCCCCTCCACGGCCAACTCTCCCAATCCAACCGCCTCGGCGCCCTCAACAAATTCAGATCTCGTGCAAGAGACATCCTCGTCGCCACAGACGTCGCCGCCCGCGGCCTCGATATCCCCTCAGTTGATCTCGTCATCAACCTCGACCTCCCTCACGACTCAGAGACATACGTCCACCGCGTCGGCCGCACCGCGCGCGCCGGCAAATCTGGCAAGGCCGTGACCATCGTGACGCAGTACGATGTCGAAATTTTTCAGCGCATTGAGAAGGCGCTTGGCAAGCAGATTGAAGAGGAGAACGTGAGCCGCGATGAGGTTATGGTGTTTGCGGAACGTGTGGGCGAGGCGCAGAGGGTCGCGGTTAAGGAGATGAAGGATTTGCATGATTTGAGGAAGAGTGGGCGGAGCAGAGGTGGGGGTGGGGGTCGAGGTGGGAGGGGGGGAAGGGGAGGAAGGAGAGATCATATGGATCGGGAGGAGGGTTGAGGGGTTGAAGGATTTCTTGAATGGGCATCTACGGAGCTTATTCGGAGGCCTTCACCATGTGGAGCACGGAGTTTGTGGTTTGAAAGTATCTCGCTGCAGCAGTTTCCGGCTTTGTTATAGTTTTCCTGGAGTGACGAGTACTTTGCCTGGATTGGAATTGCTGTTTAATGAAGAACGATGCTAGTTGGAGTTTGTATGCATGTACGCACGTACGCACGTACGCATGTATGCATGTATGCACGTATGTATGCACGTATGTATGCGTTGTTTATCGCTGCCAATCTCAGAGACGAACTTGATAGAGTTGATAGAATGCGAGCTAAAATCAACTACATTAATAACTTTACACAGTTACAAGTGATTAACATAAAATACAGTCAGTATCCGTAATCCACCTCTCCATACCACTCCAGTCCCCTTCTCAATATCAATTCGCATAGAACCACGCATCCACCTCATCCCCCTTGGCATCGTCCTCATCGGCTTTCTCCGGCCCATTCTCACCATCATCACTTGCCGCCTCCCCGCGCCTCCTCACCCTCTTCTGCACAGCAAGTCGTTTCGCAACCTCATTCGCCTCGACCAAGCTCACAAGCTTCCTCTTCGTCCCCGGCACCTTCGCCGCATACTCCTGACACATATCCCAAAGGATCTTCGCATTCGTGCGCGGATCCTTGTCGTCCTGCACAAACTCCTCGCCCTCGCGGTCCAGCAGCGCCTTGGTGTTTTGCTGGCCCGGTGCCCTGAAGCGCGTGCGCATCTCGCGGCCGTAGTTGTAGTAGTTGGGCTCACGCATTATGAACGGAGGATCGTTAAACACGTCTTTGGAGAGGTACCTGTCTTTGGCCATCTCGTAGGGCGTGCGGCCTGCGGAGTTTTCGCGGAAGAGGAGTTCCGGGCGGTGGTCGAGCATAATGCGGAGGACGGCGGGGGCGCAGAAGCGGATGGTTGCGTGGAGAGGCGTGTCGCCTTGCCCGTCAGTCATGTCGAGTTCGTCACCATGGCTGAAGTCGAGAATGATTTTAATTAGTTTGGCGCGATCTTCTTCGGCATTGTTGAGGTGGTGGTTGGGCTTTACGCAGTTGAAAAGCCAGAGGGCGAGAGGGGTGGCTGCGGCTGGTGGTGCGGTGCAGCGCTCAGTGAAAAGGCTGGAGAGAACGCGAGGGTCGATTAAGCTAAATAATTCGCGGGTCTTTTCCAACCGCTTTTCTTCAGAGGGTTGAAGGTTAGTTAACATGCTATGTATGATATTGGCTCCAATATCCGTTCGACATGTTTGGTCTGCGCCAGCCTCTAAGAGAATTTTGATTGTTTCGACACGGTGTAGAGAAAAGGCAAGCTGCAGTGGCGTGAGGCCACCACTTGACCGGTGATGAATGGCTTCCGGGTAGGTCTTACAGAGGTGTTGGAGCATATGTAACATGTTTTCGTCTTCATGGCCAAGTATTACGCAGTGAATCAACAAGTGGGAACGCAAGTTGAGCCATTTGCTGATAGTCACCTCTAGTCCGCCTTTCGATTTTGCAAGGTTCTGAATACGAATGTCGTCTCGATAGTTATCTGCAAACGTTGAATAGCAACGTAGTGGTGCGTCGCTCAGAAACCATTCAACGCTTTCTAAGCTCCCCAGATGCGCAGCATGTAGTAGGGGCGGATGCTCTGCTCCAGGTTGTGTGCATTGTGTCTCTCGTCCAACATTAGCCCAATCTTCCCGCTTCTTCCCATGAACTGAGAGGCCTTGGTAGTATTTTGGCTTCTTGACAATCTCAACCCCACTTTTCTTTACCAGAGAATCCAAGGGAATCCCGGCACCACAACGTGTAATAATTTCTTGGAGCAGCTGTATTCTCCCAAATTTTATGGCATACAGAAAATCTGATTCCCGAAAAGCGAAGAAACTCAGTGGTTTATCGTCTGTGCTGTCGGCTTGGGTGGCGTAGTCTTCGCTCAGCGCGATCAGTAGATGAAGTAGTCCAGAATCGTCAGTATATATTGCGAGTTGAATGAGGTTACCAGGCTTTTCCTGGACAAATTCTTTCAGGCCTGGATACGTAAGGTATGTGCGTTCGTTTGCTGCGTCTCTGAGTAACCTCGAAGGTGTAATGCGGCGACGTGGACGATTTCCATACCGATAACCGCCGTATATGTGATCATAAGGTCCTCCAAGATTACTCGGTGATTGAAAAGATATGTTCTCGTCATCCAGAAACTGGTGAACTGGACAAGGCCATGATATAATCTCGAGTGGCGTTATAGTACTCTTCACTTGGCTCTGCACTTCCCCAATATTCTCCAGCGTGAAGCGATCGTCCACAATTTCCGCATATATGCGGGATTCGTCTTCATCTCCATCACAAGAGTCGTCATCTTTGCTATTTTGATGAAGACTGTATTTCGTTTGCCCCACCTCCACTTTCGGTGCGTATTGTGCACGAGCTATTTCTAGAATGGCTCGAGCAACGTCAAAATTTCTGTGCACAATGGCAATTGAGAACGGGGAGAATCCGTTCGTGTCTTTAACGGCGATCTTCAAGGGGCTCTGGTTGTTTCCCCAAACCGCCAGTGTGAGCTCCTTGATTGTCGGTAGGTCGCCACTCCAAGATGCTTGGAAGAGTTTTACATAAGCTTCTCGACGCTCTTCAGTCAAGTCAGGAAGTTGAAACGAGAGGAGTGGCTTCCATGGTAGTGGCGGCGGTTGCTCGCCAAAGTTGAGGGTGGGTGGCTGCGGAATGTTGTTTTCAAGATTGACAGCGGGATAAAGTTCCTTGAATGTCTTTGCACTTCTTTCAAGAAGTTGAGTCTCGAGCGATTCAAACTTGGTGAGCAGCGACTTGACAGCTACCTTCTTTTCTTGTGCGCCTTTTACTTCTCTCTCCCCTTTTAGCCATGTTTCATGACTCTTCAAATCGTCTTCGTATTTGCTCTTTGCTTGTTCAATCTGCTTGACGGTGGACCAGTAAGCATAGGTGTGTGCAAAATAGCCTTGCAGATATTCCGCATCGTCCTTTAGTGCGGTTGGTGGGGTGCTAGGATTGAACCCCCTGTGCATCATGCCGAATGTCGGATACCCATTGGGTTTGCTGATGCCCTTCCCCGTCTCCAAGAAATTTTTCAACGTTTTTATCTTGCTGCGAACGGAATCCAACAGGCTCTCTGCGTTTTGTGCGCCGTAATTGTAATTGTTACTCCCTAGCAACACCATCCATGCGTTGCTTGAGAGGCTGTTGACATCTGCTCCCGCATCTAGAAGCTTCAATACGACTGAAGGCATCTCGCAGTTGATTGCCGTAAACACTGGCTGCTCTGTTCTTTGCCTGAATTGGTGCATATTAAGCTGTGTATCTCCTTGTGGGTCCCACTTCATCTTATACGAGGTCATATACATGGAAAAATCGATTTCAGGTTTTGCTCCGAGTTCCAAAAGCGCATCTACCGCGGCAGCGTCACCGTGTTCGATAGCCGCGTGTAGCGCGCCGAGGGGAGAGGAGCTGTACTGACTCCCATTCATGGACAAGTGGTCGACAGCACGCCGTACAGCAGGCTGATCTGCGGATATTATGGCTTTTAGTATAGCTGAACCATGCGCAACAAAATATTGTAGTGCAGTTACATTCGAAATATCTGCTTGTGCAGGTGATGCACCCAAGCTCACTAATGTCGTGGTCATTTCCTCGGCCTTCTCAGGCGGCAATTGTAGGGCAAGCACTAATGGAAGGATTGCTGCCCGCGCAGATTTATTGTAATCGTTCAGAAGCTTGATCGGGAGAAGTAGATCGGCACCAAAGTCTTGGACAAGAGTCTTTACAACATCAATGTGTCCATTTGCAATAGCGAGGTGAAGTGCAGATACCGGAGTGTCCCAGGCAAGAACGTTGACATCGTAGACATCGGGTTCGTCATCCGCGTCATCTAGCGGCATCTCTTGGTCTTGTGATTTCTTTCGATCAATCATTACAATGGAATTCTCGGTCGTAGCGCCTCCAATCTCAGACTCGTCATCAAGCATGTCCACGTCATCGTCTTCATTGTTTTCTGTGTCGAAGCTTCCCGTCTCTTCGATCGGGTCATTTTGCTCCTTCTGTAGTGATGAAGGAGTGACATCAACCATTTCCTGATCTTTCCCAGTACCCTTACGAGAAGCTTTTTTGAGCTCTTCCTTCGCTGCTTCTTCCTCTTCATTGGCTTCGCTCTTTACGAGGAGAGCTCTGACCATGGCATCCCGACCACGCATTGCAGCGAGGTGAAGAGCTGTTTTGCCATCGAACAGACGAGCGATAATACGAGCACCTGCATCAATGAGACATTGCACAATCTCAGGTGTGGAGCTCGTGACCGCAAGATGAAGTGGAGTGCGTCCTGTAAAGTCTCGTCTATTAGGGTCTGCTCCCTCTTGACGGAGCCAATCTTGCACATGCTCAAGGTCGCCCTCAACGATTGCTTGACAGAGTCTAGTTGTGTTGCCAATATACGCCATCTCAGTCCAGTCTTCATCAGTGAGTGGGTTGAAAGATCCGATCGCTTGTCTTCCTGGATCGTCTTTGATGAAGGAAAGAGTTCCGGACACGTAAATCTTGCTCTCTTCGTCCAAAATTTCCTGATCTTCAGGCGTGACTGGCTCGGGACAGTATCCACAGCAGTCGCCTATCACATCCACCGCGTTTCCGAAAAATGCTGGATGTCGATGCAACGTTGTCTCTCGCTCCTTCAGTCGATTCCATTCTGCATTAAGCAACAAATCTTTGGCGTAGAGTAGTCTCTCAATCTTCCGGGGGTGATATTTGGGCCCGTATGGGATCGTAAATGTATGATAATCGCTGACCTCATTGGTTTCCACCCACTCTGCAACTTCGTCTTCGTGAATTTCTTTCATATTACCCTTCAACTTTGTCGAAGCCCATCGGTTGATTGCTGGTCTGCCACGTTCCTCACGGCGTTGGTCAACGTAAGCCTCCCTATCTACATTCTTGGGCAACTTCTCGAGAACTAATAACCTGGCCAGACCTTGAGTGCGACCAAAGGAACGTTCGAACAGCGTAGGATCGATGCGTGAGCGATCTAAGAGTGGCCAATAAACTTCGAATCCTCGGCGCGAATACTTCGATAAACGATTCTCGTACGATGGAGAACGTCTAGTTAGATCAATTGTATTCACTTGGGTCATGTACGCAGCTAGAGCACGAGGACTTGCGTAGACTTGAGTTCCGTCATAAGCGGCGCAAGAGCAGTCGACATCGAAACCGGTAAGAATCTCTGAAATGGATCGATAGATACGCAATACAATCTGTACATGTCGCGTTGGATATTGTGAAGCAATGGTAATAGCGTTCTTTGTTCGGACAGTGGTAGTTTCCGTCAAAATGGAATCTCTGATGCGTTGCTCAATCTGCTTAATCTTCTCAATAGCCTGTTCCTCAGTAAGGCCGTAAAGAAATAAGTCTACATCAGAGGCAGGTGCGAGTTGTTCATGGTAGTACTGGCGAAGGGCTCTTTTGGAGGCGTTGTATTTTTCGGGCACTGGTAGCAGGGAAGTTACAACAGCGCTGCCGGCAACCACAACATTTGACCAGTCCAAATCGACTAATGAAGATTCGGAAAACAGCTGAAAGTTGGTCTGGAAAGCTTTGAGCGACTGTACAACCGCTGGAGATTTATCTGGTTTACGGTTGGTCGATTTAAGTGGCATGATGTAGCACTCCCGTTCAGCATCTGATTCAGTAGCGAGATTTCGAGCCCGGACTTTGAGCTCTTGCTCATGACCAGAGAAAATGGGAACGATATTTGGCTTTGCAATTGCTGGATGCTCGGGTTGTTGAGCGAAAATCTCACGGAGCTTGGAGTCGTATGCTTTGTAGGGAGCAATTAGATCTTGTAGAGAGGTATTGCCATGGGCTGCAGTATATGGGATCCAATCCACATGATCAGCAGGAAGAGGTGGAAGATCAATTGAAGACATTATTATATTTTGAGTCGACATGGCTCGCGATGGAAAGAAGGTTCGTATTAGTAGCGACGATGGTACTTTTCCTGATGGATTGAAATAAAAGCTGTAGAAATTGGTATTTATATATTCCCATCAGCGGTGAAGTTGCACGAAGCTTTCGCGAAAGAGGTTGGTTAGCGAGTTGGTTAGTTAGTTAGGCACCAGCCAATCATCAATCTGCTCAGATTTGGCGGCAGGCGTCAGTTAGGCACCAGCCAATCATCAAGCACAACGAGAATGAAGTCGTGATATCTGCCTGACAGCGTCACGAGCATTTTGGGTATGGGAGACAGAGCTGGAGAGAGGTAGGACTGGTAGCGTTATGGTGCAGGAGATGTGGGACAGGGTAAGTTCTTGAGACAATTCCGTCACTCGCTAAACCCGACACGTGATGCAAATCAGCTGGCTAGCTCGTCGATCCATTTCAAGCAAGGACGGTGCATTAGTTAAACTAACATAATCGCCCTCAGATAGCATGTACATCCAATGTAAGGGTTCTGGGCTTCTAGTAAATATGCTGATCAAGTTCTGGTTTCGGAAAGTAATGTTGTAACAACTCATACCCAGTGGACATGTGGAGGACCTTCGCAAGTCTAGCTTAGCTAAGGCAAGACCTAGATCACGTAGTTTTAGGTATGGACGAATGCATGTCGTGTTGGCCATGAAAATTGGAATTACTCGACCTCGAAGTTGGACAACCCATGGACTAGAGCACGTGACCTTTTGTGGAGTGAAAGAGATGAGCCGAGGGTAAAGAGCCAATTAGATTCTAAGTTATATCGCGAGGCTCGGGTTCATGACAACCAAGTGCGTCGTGTAGCAGATTCTTCAATTACCATGCCTTTGCTCTGAACTAGATTGAGGAACTCTAGACGCCGCTTGCATCACATGTGCTTGCATTCCGTGAAGCTTTGCCATGACACAACGCTGATCTCTGGATTTGCTTGCATCTAGTCATTGGCTACTAGTATCTGCAGGTGCCGCGGAGCACACTTGAGCGCTATCATGTTTGGTGCGGCTCAAAATCCTTCCGCGTTTGCGGCTATTGTGGCGAGGTTCTAATGGCGTTTCATCACCATCCTAAAGTCAGGCTCCGTCTGGGTACGCTTCTATATATCCGGGATATCCGTCGAAATCCAGAATCGGTGATACTGATCCGTGCCGAAAGATCTTTATTTGGTTAGAAATAGTAGCCGCATTAAGATAAGCGAGAAGCCGAAACCAGTGCATACCTAATCTGGCTAGTATGAGGAGAAGGTAAGCTGGGCGGCTAGGTACAGTGTTGGCATGTCATCTAACCATGGGTTAGCCGAGGATGCCATGGCAAGATTAGCCGGGGATGCCATGGAAACAGCGCTAGGCCATATAT
>JALNQF010000202.1:0-74814 GCA_028456385.1 Ophiosphaerella korrae
GTGGAAGGCTCGATGACTTTCTATGGCCCCTGCGCGTCGGGCCCACTATTATCAGTCCCACTTGCACCCCCCTTGTAGGTACAAGGGGGGTAGCCGAAAAGGACGGGCATGGCTCGTGCGCATAGAATTCAATCGAATCTTACCTACACTGTAATTTACATACAACTTGGATCAATCAGTACTGTGTACAAGGGTGGTGCAAGAGCGGATGAGTATGGCTCGTGCGCGCACATACAAAATTTGTGTAGAAGATTGTCGATTTCTTTCGAATTCTGTGTAAGTTTGAGCACGGACTGACTCATCCGCTCTTGCGCCACCCTTGTATACCCACCTCTAGCCTTCTATACAGCCTTACAGCGATGTCCTGAATTGTATATAGAATTCTATTGGAGTAAAGAATCTTTGATGAATTTCTATGGCCTATTCGCCATGCCCGCCCTTTTGACCCCCTTGTACAAAATTTTCAGCTCTCGTGACTATAGCCTAGACTCCTGTATGGTTGGAATGCTAGAAAATTGATGTCATACCTAACGTGATGCATCAACAACCTAAGGTTCAATTTCTCAACATCTTGAATAGGCTAAAGCTCCAAACATGATACACGTATTCAGATCAAAAACGGCGTCTCCAATACAAGCTTTCTTAAGGTTGTACATTCGTCGCTGATTAAAGGACAGTAGAGAGCGTCGATTATTTCCTGGTATCGCCTGATAATTGAGGTAATCATCAATATTTCAGTCGTATGAAAGCCAAATCCACTTTGAAGCGTAGATCATCCTTCGCGTGCGGAAGGCTTGCATAACGTTTACCGCTTATGCACCCAAGTGGACCGAAAAACATCCGATATACCGACCGAATGTGTGATTCGTTGGAAACCGAGCAGGTGCTCAAAAATACAGCGAATTTCCCAACGGTGTCGCCAATGACAGGTGTTGATCGTTCATTGCTCAAGCATCTCAACACAGACCCCATACAGAATCCTGCAAACAACCTTGTAGACAATGCTTGATGCCAACTTAAAACAGGTAGGTTAAGTGTCGATCATGATGATCAGTTGATGTTCACGCGATTCCGCACACTTCCGCAGCCAATACCAGTTGCCGAAAAATCACCACACGTCCCAAGGAGTCCATGATATTGGCTTTGCCTCATGCCACCGCGCAAAGCTTCGTCACAGTGCTCTAGCCCCACAAAGCACTTTTCTCTATGGACGCGCTTCTTGTGTCCCCTGTAAAATGTAATTATGTGGCTCTTTCACAGATGCAGCTGGTGAGTACCAACTAGAACAGCTTGCTAAGCATCGCTAAAGAAATTCGAATGGTCCCGAGCAGTGTCATGATGCAGCGTGCCCAATGAGGTCGACGACCTTGGAAGTTTTGGGTATCGTCACAACCACATCCTGGATGAGCGAAAAGTATAAGAGCCCGAGAGGCTGGAGGAAAAGTGAAGCCACAAGGCAGACATCCACATACTGCTATTACGCTGGCCCGGTGAACGATATAATCAACAAATAACAACCGAACTATTCAGCATGGTTTTCAAAGTTCTTCCCTCTAGAGCTCTACGTTTGGCTGTCGCTGGGTGCAATGCTTTGGCCTGGATCAGCTCGGCTATCGTTGTCGGTATTACTGGATACTTCTTGAAAAATTACCCTCACGATCAGCATCTGATCTTTGAAATTAGTGTTGTAAGTAGCTACCCCACCACTTTTGAGATGCCAAAGTATAGCAGTGTTACTATGCTGTTTTCAACGTGGAGCAAAGTTTGCGCTAACAATATTCTAGTCTGCAATCGTCCTTGGCCTTTGGCTGCCCTCTTTCGCCTTTCCTCTCCTCAGTAGCTACAAGTCCTACTATGCACCCCTCAACTTCATCTTCTCTTACCTCTGGCTTACCGCTTTCATCTTCGCGGCCCAAGACTACAACGAAAGCGAGTGCAAGTTGAACTCTCCTTTTGGCGGATCTTGCAACTTGAAGCTCACCAGCGAGTCTTTCATCTTTCTCGCCTTGTAAGTGCATGCCAATTTATTAAACTTGTAGATATCCTCCGCTCACTATCGCATAGTTTCTTTTCATTCGCTTCATTTGTTATCGATGCATACTCTTGGAAGACTGCGGCTGTCGTAGCCGCTGAGCCTGTGCACCCTGAGAAGCCGGCTGAGGCTCCTGCCACCGTTTGAGCCACTGCCATCGTTCTGTCTTACACTATTCTGGACAGCTGCGGTGTACGACTGCGTTACTCCAGGCCACCGCCTTGGAACAGCCTCCTGCTGATTCATATACGATTATTGTATTCGACTTGCTGGTAATTTTTGATGACCTCAGATAAAGGATTCTGTCAAGCACGCTGTAATTGGAAGGATTAGGCAAGTTGTCTGGACATCGTTTTCCTGCAGTATAAATATACCCTTGTCACTCGTTAGACACTTGCGATTTGAATACTACGCGCTATGATTCTCAGCCTCCTTCTATTGTCATGCATATGTTGATGCTTTGCGCTGTGACTTTCCTACCCGATCATTAGAAAATCTCAATAGTCAACGAAACCGCTGGATCAAAAGCCTTGCTGTCCTATCTGGTCTGCAACATCGCCAACACTTTGAGACCTTCTTTGAGCATCTACCAGTATTGATCGAAGAACCCCTCGTTTGTCCACCTCTGATGCCTAAGGGCCTGGGGGAGTAAACCTCATGACGTAACAAATTTTACATTGCCGCCACTAGTGCAAGCATAACGTCACACCCTCTCACGGCACTATGCCGGGGCATATTGAATAACGACCAAGGATTCTCAATGCACATAATTAGCCGCCGCGAAACAGGTATGGTTTTGAGGTCGGCTTAGGTACTTTAATTCGCCAAGAATAGTGATCAGCAAGGGCTAGTCATTTTGCTTGATAGAAAGAAAGTGATTTGGTGAATAAAGAAGGTTCTGCTAACGTTTTCGCGTGAGGTGGCTGGTTAGGTTGCTTCTTGGAGGCTCGTACATCCAAGGCAATTGAACAGAGCCACTAAAGCTATACTGGTAGTTTCCTGTAGGCTAACTCTGATCCTCCTCTGGCACATTTCTTACCTATTCTTCACTCGTACTTGCCCAGCATCCTTCAGGCAGCTCCAGTTCGATACCTAAATCGCCGAGCTTCGTCAGACTTGCAAATGTTGCTATCGGTGCTCTGGTAGTATCTAGAACTAAGTGTACCAAGAGTTGAAGGCAGAAGAGATTTGCGTATTGAAAGCATCGTTGGAGAGGGGTCATGTCATCATATGTGGTCATGGATAATTCCATGCTCTCATTCTTCGGCACTTTTCGCTCGGACCCATTCTTCTACTGAGTGCATGGGTTGTGAACAGACACTGGAATCAATGGAGTTTTTTTTGTCCGTCTAGCTGGACGCTTTGTTGAGACAGTCGTGGGCTTGCCAAGACTTGTCAACCCCTCCAAACTGGGGAGCAATCCATGACAGAGAAAAACGGGCAAGCAATCGCACTAGTAGATCGAAAGAGGGCGCAATGCTAGCCCATGATTCTGCCAGACCTCGTAAGCCAAATGCCGTAGCCAGGATGGCGGAGGGAGAGGTGCAAAGCGTGGCGATTGTTGTACAACAGACTCCCGAAATAGCATCAGCGACTTGGCTACCTGTCCGCTTGCGGCTACTTCAATAACCTCTTCTGGAGACAAAGAGGCCAGGAGAATCGACCCGTATTGAGCTTTTTTGACCAGCACTAAAAACTCAAAGGTTTTGCGCTTCCTTTACCGTCATTTGTAGATGATAATGCAAATATCTATGTATGCTGCGGTTGTAGTTCGGCAGAACTTAATCTCTTCTCATGATGCGATAATATGGTTGACCATATCTATGATGACATCCGCCATCCACACGTTCAGATCGACCAAGTCTGGTAATGGGAGAGCTCGCGTGCCCGCCGGATACGATAAAGGTGATACAAGTTCCTGACTGCTGTCGGTTCCAGAGTATGGTGCCCGGTAGTCGTTGGGCCAAGCTGACAGCTTAGGTGCACTACTTGGCGCCGAGGGACTTGCCGAAGCTAGCTCAGGGGATCACCCGCATCTTTTCTTGGTAGTGCACCACAACAACTATTTCCGGGCTTCGAGACTTTGCCGGATACCATCACTAAACTCACCACGCCTAAGTAGTGGGTTTCACGATATGTGTTCGGATGAAAAAAGCCTCAATTCAACGTCTTGCGCGGTTGGAATGCCATGGCACTTTTCGTGCGCTGCTCTCGTTCACAGCTAAACAGATGCAACTGGTCTACAGTGGTGAACAACCGAGAATGCCTGCATGCAACAGATTATAATCACTTGTAGGGTAAGCATTCATTTCCTGTTCTAAGAAAGGGTCCAGCTCGTCTGGGCAGTCGCGTATTCTCTTGTCCGACCTTTCTCTGCTATTTTCTGACGGGCCCTGAACACACTGCTCGCACAGTGCGGCTGAGCCTAACCTCGCCAAGCACGCCACATACAGCAATGGTCGAGATACACTTTTTCCAATGTCTTGGGTCCGCCACGGCTCGCCCCTTCATAGCTCTACCGTTCCATAAGTATTAGTATCAGTCTTGGATGATCATGTCTATTCTTTGCGCTCGCTACTTACTTGAAACTTTCTACGGTGTCTATCACTCGCTTGACACTTCGCACATTGTTCTATCGATAGATCAACAACACTCCCTCAAACACCAAAATACACCTGTTGACTCCGTATCCGGATCTCAACTATTAATAACCCGCATTGTTGTATTTGAACCATGCGGTTCTCGGATATTTTGGCTACGTCACTTGTGGTCCGCCTCGTGTCGGCTCATGGTGCTATCCCTGGAGCACCGAAAATCTTAGGACTTGCCCAAGGAGATGTTGCTGCATTGAAAGCGAGGAATATCTTTGGAGGACACGCGCATGTAAATCCTGCATTAGCTGCTCGATCTGCTCAGTCGGCACAGCTACAGGCCCGTCAGGGCGGCAATGCACAGAATCGTTGTGGCAAGAACTTTGGATGTGCAACTTGTGCGGAAGGATATTGTTGTTCTAATGGTGGATACTGTAAGTAACACATGAAAGGGGTTTGGGAATTATATAAGATTATGCTAATGTAGAACAGGTGGTCAAGGGCAAGATTACTGCCAGGCGCCAGACAGTAACTTCGAATATGGACCAGGTGCTGATGCGAACAAACTGCCTGCTGGAGGCTCAACTCGCTCGATACCACGTCCAAAGGTTGGCAACGTCCTTTACGGGGGAGAAGGCATTTATCCATGCCAGAAACCAGGACAAGTAGCAATTACTTACGATGACGGACCATACAGCTACACGGCCGATCTTCTGGATCTTTTCCGGTCATATAATTTCAAGGCTACTTTCTGTGAGTATCAGCCTATCAAGTCAAAATGGCTATATCCTGATAAATATCTCTATAGTTATCACTGGTATCAACCTGTACAAGGGCTCGATCGATGATGAGTCTAAGCCTTGGGCGAACGTGATTCGTCGCATGTATGCCGAAGGCCATCAAGTTGCTAGCCATACCTGGTCACATCAAGATCTGAGTGCTATTACCAAGGAACAGCGATACGAGCAGATGGTCAAACTCGAAATGGCTACCAGCAACATTATCGGGGTGTTTCCAACTTACATGCGTCCACCATTTTCCTCCTGTTCCGCAGCTTCAGGATGTCCGCAAGACATGGCTGATCTTGGATACCACATCTCGTACTTCGACCTTGACACCGATGGTATGAAATATCTCACCATCGTAATGATCCTGCTGACCGGTTATAGACTACAACAACATCACGCCAGAAAAGGCTCAGATTCCTAAAAATAATGTCTACGCTGCTCTTAACCCCAGCGACCCGAAGACTCAACAGTTCCTAGCCATCGCTCATGACATTCATTTTCAGACTGTATACAACTTGACTGGCTACATGCTCGACTTGATGGTCAAGAAAGGCTACACTGGTGTAACGATGGGCGAGTGTTTAGGTGACCCTGTTGCCAATTGGTACCGAAGCCCTACTGGTCGTGTAGCTACTTCATCTAAATTCACAGCGCCTGCTTGCGCATCTACCTGGGCCTCATCTTCATCGTCTAGGGCTTCATCGTCCGGTTCTGCTTCCGTCAGCCGTACCTCGAGTGTAGCATTGTCAACCCCTACAACCGTCTCACCCGATGCCTCATGCGGAGGTACTACTGGATATACCTGTCTTGGTTTCTCTGGGGGAGAATGTTGTTCACAGTATGGTTACTGCGGTAACACTGCAGGCCACTGCGGAGATGGATGCCAAGCTGGGTTCGGAAAATGTGGTAGTTTGTCCTCATCGTCATCGGTCGCGTCCACAGGGGCTTCATCTTCAGCTGGCTCCAGCACAGCAGCCAGCAGCGGAAGCTCTACTCGCGCCTCGTCTTCTGCGCCCAGTTCAACGCCTAGCGGCATTACTTCACCTGACGCTTCGTGTGGAGGCTCTGCCGGATACACTTGCATCGGCTTCTCCGGAGGAGAGTGCTGCTCACAGTACGGTTATTGTGGTAACACTGCGGGACACTGCGGTGAGGCCTGCAACCCGCTTTTCGGTAAATGCACTTCATCTGGATCATCATCGTCTAGCATACCCGTATCTTCTAGCACATCTGCATCATCCTCAAGCAGGCCCGCATCTTCTTCCAGTCAATCTGTATCATCCTCTATCAGCGTTGCATCGGCTTCATCTAGTGTACCTGCATCCTCCAGCACACCTGTATCGTCTTCTAGCAGGCCAGTGTCCTCTAGTCAATCGACATCATCTTCGAGCAGGCCGGCATCTTCCTCATCGAGCAGGCCAGCATCTTCCTCATCCAGCAGGCCGGCATTTTCCTCATCCAGCGGGCCGGCATCTTCTTCTTCCAGCAGGCTGGTATCTTCTTCCAGTAGGCCGGCATCTTCCTCTTCCAGCAGGCCAGCATCCTCTCCACCTAGCAGGCCGGCACCGTCTTCCAGTCCATCAACATCGTCTTCTATCAGAGTTGAATCTACCTCATCTAGTGTACGGGCGTCATCTTCAGGCAGGCCGTCGTCCTCTTCCAGTCGGCCGTCTTCTTCATCAACTCGCTCTTCCTCAGCAACGGCAGCTACGCCCACGGGTAAAAAGTCACCCAACGGACTTTGTGGTCCTATCACCGGATATCATTGCATCGGACATGCTTGGGGAAGTTGCTGCTCTCAGTGGGGATACTGTGGTAGTGACATCTACACTTGTGGAGTTGGATGCAACAAGCTTTATGGCAAGTGCAATTAAGCTGCGATCGCAACAAAGTCATGAAATAACATGTCGGTGTACGCGGAGTTTGCCTATTATACAACTGTTTCATGATGTTGGTATTTGATGATGGATAATATGCTTAGCCTAGACTTTTAATTGTAAGAATTGGTTTCAAAATCTTCAGAATCTACTTCGAATATCTTCGCCCCCCTTGCATTTGAAGTGTGTAGCCATGATATTCATTATTCTTTCTTGTACATCTGAACGAGCGTATGGACAAGTGACATGTTCATTGAAAACCTCCTGAAAGCATGCGGGTATCCTCATGTGATGCTGCAACGTTCTACACTAGCGCAGGTGCTTCCCCTCACGTAGAACCAACATCACCTACACATCATTCCAAGCGAAGCGACACCACCAGCGTCACATTATACCTCACCACCAGCCTGTCCTTAACTAAAATTCAGTCGCGCCTTACACTAGATCGTGAGGCATGCGTCATCAACTCCTTCCCGCGGCGCTGGCTCCACCAAACAACCACCTCCAGGACCATTGCTATCGCATCGATCAAAGCGCTTCGTCATTGTCTCATTAGTTGTTATTCATTCACTGGCCTCTTCAAGCGAACCTATGACCCAATCATCATAGGCGCCATGGGCGCCTCAGGTGACGGCTTGCTGGCGATGAGCTTTTGGCGCTCCTCTTCCGATAATGTCTCCCACTCAGCTACGTTCTTGTCCTATATTCATGGTTAGGACCAAAGCTCATCAAAGTTGAAGGATGCTATAACTTACCCATTCTGCAACGCATTGCGGCTTCCAATTGCACTTTTCCACCTCGCCATACATGGGATGGTTTTGTCGCGGATGCAGAGTGGGCCAGCCGGAGGCGTGATAATGGTGCTTCACAAGCGCACCCCTCGAATCATGGTTTCCCGAATCCGAATGGCCCTGACCTGCAGCAAATGCCTCTACGTTGAGGACCAATATGCCACCGATGAGTCTTGATTCTACCAGATTGTGGAATGGTTCCCATGTAACGGGCTTGCCATCATTTTGGGTGGTCATCTGTTCCAACACTGCTTTTGTAAAGGCGGACGGCCCAGTGCCACTAATAACCTCATTAAAGTCGAGCTTAAGTTCTGAGATTGGTACGTCCTTCTCTGCGGCAAGCTCGTGAATCCATTCCTGTATGTTTTCGACGAGCCGCATCATAACAGGCAATCGTGGCTTTGCTGCGAAAGTCCATTGGCAAAAGGACATGCACTTGGATCCCAGGACGGGATGCTTGACGAAGGCTGGCTCATCAATTTCGACCCCAATGATCATGTCGACCTCATGCTCATTGTACCGTTCAGGAATAAAGCGATCCACGGGACGTAATGACTCAACATCAATATCAGCATACACTCCGCCCTCAGCGTACATGACGAGATATCGAAGTAGATCTGCTTTGATGATCGTTATCTTCAATTCTTTGTATAGCTCAACAAAGTCTGGACGGTTAAGACCATGGACACCGTAATGCCAGTCGAGATATTGAACCGCATTGTCGTCAGTGAGCACTTCGTAACGATAAGTGGGGTTCTTCGCCGGCCATGTCTTCGCCGCATCCGAGTCGCGCTGCTCAAAACCCAGAGGCCCCACCTTCCAAGTTTGCCAAATTTTCCTTGGGATTACGCTGGTCGTTTCCTGCAAGGGCTGTTGGTATTTCAACTCTCGCCTGTACTTGTGCGCGGCTCGGATAGGAGTAGTGAAAAAATGAGTGTTGGCAAAGAACAGCAATATGAAGAGTACGGCGAGATAAGCTGGCAGTACCCTTCGCACTTGGCTTGTAAACCTGCCTTGGAAATGAGTGGCAATTGGCGAGTGAGGAGGCATCCTGAGGTTGAGACGAAGCTTTGGCGGACGTGTCCTTGACTGACTGCGCATGCTGAGATTATCAGAAAATTGCGAGAGCATCGGCTTTTGCTCATCGCCGTTTCTGCCCCAGAGCAATCTTGGTCCACGGACCGATGGCTCTCCGTATACCCTGTCATGTGCGTGACCAGCCTGAGCTGGGGTTACTTCCTCGGTACGTATCATATCAGGAGCTTCTTGTCTATTGACTTTGGGCTATCAGCAATAAGCACGACATGTGGAGACCCAGCACGAATTAACCCTTGCATACTGTAGCGGAGTGTGCTCAGAGTTGGATAGTCAATGCTCCCATGGCGATCCCAATGGCCATACCCCTGCTTCTGCAGCGGCCACTTAGCCAATATTGGACCCAGCCCCATGCATTATACTCCTATCAGCATTTAAGGCCGCCTAAGATCATTCAGCTCGTAGCCAAACAGAGCACGTAAGATTACGAGGCTGCGGCCTAATCCTTCACTCCATCGGTGGCTGGGGTTTGCTTGACTCTTTTCCCCGCACCCGCATTGCACTAGACCTGGGATCCCTGAAGGTTCTTTGAATGTCCCTCGGGATGGCGCCAAATCTGCTATGGCTCGTGGGCTCTCGCATGTGCGATCTATGTTGACTAAGACTCCATTTGCATACCTATGGTGACGATAACAAATTTATGGAGAAATTAACTGCATCTCTTTCTCTCAACACGTTGGAGTCGCCTAAAGAGCCTCTCCCTAACTTATCAATTACCACACACAATGCCAGCCAAATTTGACGGGCTGTTGGACCAAACTACCTTAGAAGATGTTAAACTACGGCCTACGTCTTGGAAGCCTTCAAGGGTGCCGCGATGGAGCCTGAGTACTGTCCGACCGGAATTCCTCACCTTAGGACCTAAAAATCAGAAAAACATCATTCGAAGAACGGCCTGGCTCGACGGATTGCGCGGTTTTGCAGCATTTCTGGTTTATATCCACCACAACCAACTTTGGGCTCATGGCGCAAAAGGAAACTCCATCTTCGAGGGTGGATTTGGCTATAATGGACAGTACTACTTTAGCGCTTTCCCTTTTATCCGTCTCTTCTTTTCAGGTGGTCATTTTGCCGTGTCGGTCTTCTTCGTTATCTCAGGCTACGTGCTCTCGGTCAAGTCTCTGAGCTTGATACACAGTGGCAAAACAGTCAATACAGCTGAGGCAATCGGATCGGCCCTCTTTCGTCGATGGCTGCGGCTATATATCCCGATCATTGTTGTCACTTTGTCCTGGTTGTGCTTTCGACATGCTACTCAGATACGAGTTGATATGCAGGATATGAGGGACACATTCCGCGAGGACCTCAAATTCTGGTATTATACCTTCAA
Source organism: Ophiosphaerella korrae (assembly GCA_028456385.1). Lineage (NCBI taxonomy): Eukaryota > Fungi > Ascomycota > Dothideomycetes > Pleosporales > Phaeosphaeriaceae > Ophiosphaerella > Ophiosphaerella korrae. The sequence goes on from JALNQF010000202.1 coordinate 10,505, forward strand.
GAACTACAGTTTTGTCTTTAGCGACAACATTGTCGCGTTCTGTATTCCATACCATCCACATACCTGGTCTATTCCGATCGAGTTCAAAGGATCCATTATCATCTACACGACGCTCTCAGCCTTGTCGAAATGTACAAGAAACGCTCGGTTGTGGTGCGAAATCGGCTTAATGGTCTACTTCCTATACATTGTTGATGGTTACTACGGCGCCATGTTCATAGGAGGCATGTTTCTGTCTGACCTTGATCTCCTCTCCGAGAGTGATCAGCTTCCGCGCTTCTTCTCAGCACTGTCAGGTTTCAAAGAGTTCATCTTTTTTCACCTCTTCATTGCAGGCCTCTACCTGTCTGGAGTACCCACGGGCGACACGAAGGAGACTGATGCTGTAACGCTTATCGCGAAAACACCTGGGTGGAAATGGCTTTCCCGTCTCAAGCCACAAGCTGTTTTCGATGCTAAATGGTTCTACCTCTTCTGGTCTGCGCTCTTTGTTGTAGCATCGGTTCCACGTCTGCCATGGCTGAAGCGCTTCTTTGAGACACGCGTCTGCCAGTACCTTGCGCGTATCTCATTCGCTCTATATCTAGTGCACGGTTTGGTGATATGGTCGATTGGCGACAGAGTATACGCTGCGACTGGTCTGGTACGATCAGAGCATAAGAAGCACATACCTCACTGGATCAACAAGTTTCCGCTCTCAACGAAGGGACCATTGGGGTTTGAGCTTGCTTTCTGGCTGCCGCAGCTTGTTCTTCTTCCACTCACACTATACTTAGCTGAGGTGGTGACAAAGCTGGTTGACGAGCCAAGCGTCAAATTGACGAACTGGTTCCATCGCAAGACATTGGCCCCAGCGCAAGCTCAATCACAGCCTCTCCACAAAAGGTCGTTTAGCTCGGCATGTTGATAGGCATGGAATCAATGAAATAATGCAATTGTTGTTCTCAGCTCCTTATTCGCTTGTTCTGTAAAGTATAATTCAGCCACCGACATTTTTGGGTAGCAATTGGCTGCGACAATTGCGTGTTCAATTGCCCTCGGCCCATGTGAACTTCACATACCCCTATTCCTTTTATGTCATGGTGTGCGTCAAGTAACGCACACCAATGCAGGTTCTTCGGGTTTGAAAGTTGCTGATGCCGGCCGTTTATTGGCATGTTCCTGAATCGTCAAAACCTCCGGCGCTTAGTTCCCCATGGGGGTTCTCACTGGCGGGGTATATAGATCCTGGCTCCTTAGTCGCCGATCATTTCAACCTCACTCCATACAACATTGTTCCGTACCTTGCATCCTCGGGATTTCATGTGCTATTTGTCCCAGGGTCATCGAGTTGGGGAAGCCCCTTCTCCCCAAGCAAATTCCAGAGGCATAAACTGACCTTTTGTTTTGACTTACTGTCTGATCAAGAGTAATACGGGCCGAAAGCGACTCAAGGATTTTAGAGCGAATTTTTATCCTTGTAGACTAGTCTAACGTTGTTCCTGTCGTTGGTTTGCAGCTATGCAAGTTCTGCATCCGGATCACGGCAAGCAGCAAAAATGAAAAGAAGGCACAATGTCATCGCGGGCACATTCCTGGTACTCGGAATCATTTACCTCTGTGCGCAGCGTGAAGGTGACTTGCCTGTCCAGATTTACTCCCATCACTCGGAGAAAGTAAAGACAGTCTTTGGTACAGCCATTCCTGTTAGGGCACGTCCAACCAGTTTGCAAAAGGCAGTTGTATCTTCCACTGTAGCTTCGCCTCTTCATCACAGCACACCCCTCAGTAATAGCCTGCCCCAAATAGGCCCTGGCCTTCCCAATATCCCACTCCCGTCGAGTGAGAAGCCTTCATTGGAAAATGGGTTGAGCCTACCACTACCAGACAACGCTCCACTTCCTCCTGCGCAGCCGCCTGTCCCAACGCCATTCAACCCCGAATTTGCTTTCCAGCAAGACCTCCCCCTCCTACTTCCGATATCCACTCTTCAGCAATACAGCAAACATGCCCCAATCAATTACAACACCAACGAACCCCCAGTCTACGCTTACGCCACCTTCATGGCAACCCGCAACCCCTCGCTCTCAGACCCCTACTTCCTCGCCATCCACAGCCTCATCTACCGCGTCCTCTGGTCGCCCAAATCCCGTACCCAAAAGAAATACCCCTTTATCGTCTTCGTCGCCGACTTCGTCACGCCCGACCAACGCGCCCTGCTCGCCGGCGCCGGCGCCCTAGTCCGCAACCTCGCGCCCCTCTCCTGGCACTGCGACCACGGCAACACGCAGAAGCGCTGGCAAGACCTCTTCGCCAAGCTCAACATGTGGGCCGAAACGTCGTTTTCGCGGCTCCTCTTCCTCGACGCCGATGCGTTTCCGCTGGCAAATATCGACGCCATGTTTGACCTTGCGCCCGTGCAGACGTGCGATGCGGCGCGCATGCACATCGACGACTTTCTGGCTGATCGCTCGCCCGTCTGCGAGGACTACGTGTTTGCGGGCGTGCCGCAGAATGTGGCGTCGTTGGAGTCGCCCGAGATTAATGTTGGGGCTATGGTGTTTTCGCCGTCAAAGGGCATGCATGCGCGGCTGGTGCAGAACTATCTCAAGACGCAGCATTACGATTGCAGTATGGCGGAACAGGCGTTCTTGAATTGGCAGTTTTCGCCGCTGGGGGCGTATGCGCCGACCCGGTTGGAGAGGGAGTGGGGTGGGTATTTTCCCAAGGAGGAGGAGGTGGGCAAGTTGAAGGTTGTGCATGAGAAGTTGTGGGCGATTGAGAAGGGGTGGATGAAGGAGGAATGGGAGGGGTCTTGGAGGGACATGGTGACGTGGTATGCTAGTGAGGAGTTTGCGAAAGCAAGGGCAGCGTGAGGATGATGTCTAATGATATAGCCTATGGTCGACTAGGGGAAGTTACAGACTGGGGTATAGGGCCTGGTCGCTTATTTGGAGATGGTTACTGAAGAATAAGGAGGAAGGATTGCAGAGTTTTGTATGACCTCTGTCATTATGTTATCTTTTTCGGCGCAGTGAGTCTTGCATATTTCCAGTATAGAATTGCACGAAATTTCACGTGCATGATACTTCCATATCCACCCATCTCAACATCCATCATATATCCTACGCACTTGCCTCCGCAACACCCTGCCTACTCGCAACACTCCCCCCAATCCATGCCCCCTTCGGATCCTTTCCACTCTTGATATTCTCCCCTTCCCCCTCCCGTCCCCATCCCCCACCACCTGGCGTATGTACAATAATCCGTTCGCCGGGCCTCATTGCCGCCGTATTCTTCGCGCCCAGGTTAATGTATCTAAACTCCTGGTCCCCACTTTCCTTCACGTCACCCTTCGCCTCGACTTTGCGAACCCATATATTCAGGCCGCATGCTGCATCTGCACCACCAGCCATGCCATATGGATGGTAGACACGGCGCTCGCTGAGAATAGATACCTGGACGGGGATGCGGAATTCGATGTCGCGCACTACACCGTCGCCACCACGATGCATGCCCGCCCCCGCACTCCCTTCTCGGATCGAAAACTCTCTAAGCAAGACTGGATACCTGCGCTCAAAGACCTCGCTGTCAGTAATGCGGGTATTCGTCATGTGTGTGTGCACACCGCTGGTGCCGTGCCATGTTGGCCCTGCGCCGGAACCGCCGGCGATGGTCTCGTAGTACCCGAATCCACGCACGTTTTTGTCACCGAAGCCGAATGTCAGATTGTTTGTATCGCCTTGGGAGGCGGCGCAGGCGCGGAAGGCTTTGAGGACGGTGTCGGTCACGCGTTGGCTGGTGAGGACGTTGCCGCCTACGACGGCGGCGGTGGCAGAGGGTGAGAGGAAGGACTTAGGTGGAATAATGACGCGGATGGGGGCAAGGCAGCCTTGGTTGAGCGGTATATCTTCAGAGATGAGACAGCGGAGGCAGTAGATTATTGCGGAGTAGGATACAGCTTCGGGCGCGTTGATATTACCATAAACTTCCGGGCCAGTACCGGTAAAGTCGAAAACCGCTTCACCCTTTTCCGGGTCAATGGTTACTTTGAGGACAATGGGGCTTCCATCATCCATGTATTCTGTTGCTGACAGATCTTGGCCTTCAAATCGTTGGTGAACATCCTTGAGTAATGCGCGCACTGAGCTTTCGGCGTTGGACTGGATAGAGTGCATGTAGAATTGCACGACTTCACTGCCATAATCGGACATGAGTGTCGAGATGAGATTTATTCCCTTCTGGTTTGCGGCAACTTGGGCTTTTAAATCATTGATATTGTCGCTTAGGCATCTTGTTCCAGAACATCCAGGATACTGTGCTGGTTCGTCGAGTAGTAGTTCGGTGATGCGTTTCTCGTTGAAGTGTCCTTCTGATACAAGCTTCTCGGATTTTATAGCTGCACCTTCTTGATACAGTTCTTTGGAACTGGGAGGCATGCTCCCGGGAAGTATACCACCAATATCTGCGTGGTGTGCGCGAGACGCGACGTAGAAGATGATCTCATCTCCAGAGAAGGCGGGCGTTATGACAGTGATGTCTGGCAAATGGGTTCCACCATACATTGGGTGATTAGACACAAGAACATCGCCACGCTTAAGCTTGCCTTTCCAGATTCCGGCTTGTTTACGAACGCAGGTTGACATACTGCCTAGGTGGACTGGAAGATGGGGTGCTGTACGATGATTAGCATAGCCTTGTCAGAGTAAATGTTTTCTTACCATTCGCAACAAGCCCTCCCTCCGCGTCGAACAGCGCGCATGAGTAATCGAGCCTCTCCTTGACGTTGGTAGAAACACTCGTCTTTTGTAGTGCCCGCCCCATTTGCTCTGCAATAGCCATGAAGCGATGCGCAAAGATACTGAGTAAGATTGGATCAACTTCCTTGGTACTAACCTGCTTTTCCTGGCCATCACTCTCTCCGATATTAATTACAACATGTGTGTTAATGAGCAGCGCAGACGCACCAGGTGTCACTACAATAGTCTGCGTACCGTCTGCAATGATTGCAGGACCCCTGATTCGATCGCCAACCTCGAGGTCCTCCAGCTTATAGATTGACGTGTCTTGGCGCCCGCCTTCGAAGAAGACTTTCCTTAAATCATAACGTTTTGTATCACCTGTGACATCTTTTGGCTTGATCTCTTTGAGCTGCTGATCTACAGTTTTCTTTAGACCTTCGAAAGTCTTTCCAATTCCACGCGCTCTTACATCATCAACAATTATATCGCGGTCTGGAAGAGTGAAGCCGAATTCTTGGTCATGCTGTTTGATGAAAGCTTTACCAAAAGCCCAATCATCGCCATCATATTCTTTCTCTGCCTCCTCTTTCGTGGGCTTGACGATCATCAGTGCTGATTCTGTTCCGCGGTACCGCAAATTGAGATACTCCTCAAAATGCACATGCTCTTCGTCGAATCCTTGGTCCTTCAGCGTCGCTGTGGATTTCGCTCTTAGGTCGGCCATCTTTTTCTGTAGGTATTCGCGAACATCTTTCGCATCCGACCACACCTTACTTTCTGGCTCCTGCCGCTCATCTACAACATCTGCAAGGGCCATGCCGTAGGCTGAGAGAACTGAGGAGTATCGATGTACCAGGATTTGTGTGATTCCTAATGCTTCAGCAATAGCAACTGCATGTTGTCCACCAGCGCCACCAAAGGTTGCAAGACGATGCTTGCTCGTATCGTGACCTCTTGCTTCAGTCAAGCTGCGGATTGGGCGTGTCATCGTCTCGTTCGCAATCTTGATGAAGCCATTGGCAATATCATCAAGTGACATCTCTTTCTCCTTATTCCCGCCGGCAACCTCTTTATTAATTTGCTCCGCCAACTTCTTGAAAAGTTTCTCGCTTGCTTCTGCATCCAGTCCCTCATCTTCATTCTTTCCAAAGATCTTAGGGAAGAAGTCCGGTAACAACCTGCCGAGAAATAAATTGGCGTCAGTGATAGTTAAAGGACCGCCTTTGCGGTAACATGCAGGTCCTGGGTGCGCACTCGCTGATTCCGGCCCTACTACGAATAATCCGTTTTTCCAGAACAGCCGAGATCCGCCGCCCGCAGCAACAGTGTTGATATCGAGTTGCGGTGATTGGATTGTGACACCTGCAGTCGTAGTTTCGAAGACGTGATCATAGCGTCCAGCGCCGTACCTACTAACGTCTGTACTTGTCCCGCCCATGTCGAATCCAATAACCGGGATCTTGGTCTCGGGGTCGTAAGAAGTTAATGCGTAGCCCACAACCCCTCCAGCAGGCCCTGATAATATTGCCTTCAGTCCGGAGAAGATGTCGACATCTACCAGGCCACCGTCTGACTGCATAAACTCGCACCTCGCGCCCTTTGATCCTGCTTCGCGCTTCACGCTCTTGGACCCCAAACCGCCTTCAAATCCTTTGGAGAAACCATCGATGTACTTCCGTATCGCAGGTGTCAAGTATGCATCTGCACACGCCGATGTAGCTCGCGGCACTAGCTTAATCATAGGCATAAGTTCATGGCTCAAACTTACGTGCTCGAAGCCAATCTCTTTTGCAATCCTACCCACAAGCGCCTCATGATGCGGATACGTATATCCATGCATCAAGCACACAGCAATGCTCCTCAGCCCGCTGTCATACACATCCTGCAGCTGCTCCCGAATTACATGATCCTGCGGCCTCTGCATAATGCGCACCGTCTCGCCTGATAAACCTCTCACCAGCTCCGCATTTTCTCCCGCATCTTCTATACCCTGGGCATCCGTCTTCCTGCGCTCCGGATCCTCGGCATAATCCTCAAGGGTAACACGCTCATCAATCTCTACAACGCGTTTATACAGCACTTCTGGCTTCCGTATGTCGAGCGCGAATATATTCGGCCGCGACTGATTGCCAATTGCCAGGCAGTCTTTGAACCCCTTGGTGACCACCATGGCGATATCCTCGCCCTTGCGCTCCAGCAGCGCATTTGTCGCTACTGTTGTGCCCATGCGGATGCTCTCGATCTGCGAGGTGTCCAGGGGCTGGCCACGTGGGATTTCAGTGCCCGTAAACTTGGATAAAAGGCGCCTGATGCCTTCAAGGGGTGCGTCGTCGTAGTTCTGGGGATCCACGGATAAGAGCTTGATGACTACATCGTCTTCCATTTTGCCGCTGCCGGGGTTCCCCACGCAATCGGTGAAGGTACCGCCGCGCTGGGAATGTTAGCTTGGAATATGCGTATGAGAGGATTGATTTGGGTGTACGTCAATGGCGATGCGAATGCCTCGCGGGCTAATGTTTGGACTGGACATGATGGATTTGTGAGGTTGCAATGATCAGTGTTCTCAGGCAATAACGCAAATCAAGATGAATTTTAGTACATTATGCCGCGGAACGGGTAACAAACTATCCAAAAGTTGAGTCAATCGTGATGATGAAGTTGCAGATGCTGATAAATACATGGCGGGGTGTTCCATTGCTTGCCCCGCCAAATTCGGTCATACTGAGCTCTTCGTCGCCGATAAGGTTTCATTTTGGCATCCATCAAATTAAGCATTGCATACAGACAGAAGAAAGACTGAAGGTAGTAGGGAAAAAAGATAATGGAGTGATATAGTATTTGCTTGGCTGACGTAGTCGTCACTCGCTTAGGCAGTCGTCCAGATGTCCGACTACGCCTACGATGCATTCTTAATAACCTTAACCTTCGCATATGACTCTTACTTAGCAGCTTCCTCAACAGTGTATGTATTTTGTAATACCATATAGAAGAATTTGCCATCCGTCGCTCCAACTCTTGGCCAAGTATGCAGAGTCTCTTCATCCCATGGAGTATATTGATAGCCCGCATTCTTAGAGGATAGAAAGCCACATAAGGCGTTTCGAAAGGCCGCTCTCTCCGCAGAGTGAAAGATTTCCAATGTAAAATAAGGTCCTCTGAGTCTCAGCAACTGCACGTCCAAAAGCTTAGCTTCAATCTCAGGATACAACAAACGGCAACATCGTCCTTTGTGCCTTAACCATAGCAGCGACGTCAACTGGAGCATCATGCTAATCGTCCTAGGCAGGTAACACCTAGCTAATTAACCACAGCGCGCTAAAAAAAAAAAAAAACGTTAAAATGTCAGAGCTGGGCAGGGCAATACTAGCCCAAACTGCCGTGCATTTCAGGGCCAAAGCTTGCAGCATCTAGGAATCCCGACAACTCAGCTTCGCCATAACATACAGTACTCACAAGGCGAGACCTTAATTGCTTCTCATCACTGCCTAAATGGGAAGTCCAATTTAGCATCTCCTCGGTTCACATGTGAGCACGTAGCTATACCAACACTCTCACAAGCCTCACCATCCACCATCCACCATCCGCCATCACCACCGCCGACATCAACATGCCTACGGCCTATACAACGCCTCCTATCAGCACTTGACTTGCCATCGGGTCGTCGCCCCCATCCAGGTACTTCACATGTCGGCCGCGCAGGTACACAACCCAGCCTCGGCAGGTCGGGGGCGGACAGACTCCCCAAACGAGCGCCTCAGCCGCCAAACATGGGGGAACAAGCATTCCCCGCAAAACGACGGCGCTGACTGCGGGGAAAGGCGCGATCAAAGGCAATTTACGCATGAATTGCGGTACTCAGAAGGGTTGGCGCGACCTTCTGATTTGGGACGAGCAGGGCGGTGGATCCTGGGAGTTTAACTCGTGGAGAGGCGAACCTGCAGGAGGGCCAAGATATTGTTTGTGAAGGGGGTATGTACTGGTATCGTGGAGTGTTTGGTGGGAGCGCAAGGTGCTGGACAGCGGAGTAGGGTACGGATTTGGCTTACGGGAAGTGGTGTGTGAAAGGTATAAAGGGAGGGCGATGCACGGCGATGAAGGGACACCGCTCACATCGACATCTCAAGCAGCAATCAATCAAACTATCATTCATCATGAAGGCCTCAACCATCATCTCCTTCCTCTTCGCCTCGGCCGTCTCTGCCCAGACTGCTTGCGACCCCGTTGCTTCGGCCGTGCCAACTTGTGGTGTACGTCTTGCTTCCGCTGTCTATTGAAGACATATACTGGCCTTCAGCACGATGCTAATTGCGAACAGGTTCCCTGCATCCAGTCTGCCGCTGCTGGTGTAGGCTGCGGTGGCGTCGACTACAAGTGCCGCTGCTCCAACTCGGCTGCCATCCAGAACGCAGCCCTTGGATGTGTTGTCTCCAACTGCGGTATCCCAACTGCGTTGAAGGTCCAGGCTAGCGCCAGCGCCGTCTGCGCCTGCGTTGCCACTGCCGTCCCATAAATTAATGGCATTGAGGGAGGAAAGAAAGGGGAGGAGGAAGGGAAATATGGGAGTGTTGTGGATGATATCACTAGTTACGATGGAATGAACGATGGATAGGGTAGTTGATTTACCAGACGAAATTTGATGATTCAATCGCCTATACTTTGGGAAAGCGAGTAGAGCTGACTCTGTGAGACGTCTGTTGGATGATGGAAGAATGGCCAAGTCACCAATAACTGCATTAGAGAGAGGGTGACTATAATAATGCCCAATGAAGCACTAGTCACCTGTCAAATACTAATTACCCAATGATGGATGCAGCCAGGGCCAAGCGCGGCACAGACCACATCTCCACCCCCAGCGTTTCAACGCCGCCCGTCTCATTCTCATTCCCATTCTTGTTCACCATTCACCCATATCATCACAGCCCAGCCACAACCAGCCTCGTCAACAGATCTTCACCCCAACACCCCTCACACAGCAAACCTGGAAACCCTGTAGCAATGGCTATCTCAGCAATGAAAAGTAGTAGTAGGCAAGTTCTGCCCCCCACGCTCCTTCACCCGCCCCCAGCTAACCCATCCCAGTAGTAGTAATTCCTCAATCCGCTCCTCTGCCTCTACCGGCGGCGTGCGCGCCAGCTGCTATGCCGTAAACTCCGCTACGGGTGCCCTCGCGGGCTTCCAGTACACTACGGGCGCTTTCGGGGCCGGGTGGTGTTCCTGAGGTCAGCTCGGGAATACCTTCACCCCCTTCGAGTCCCCCCCTCTACGCCACACACAGCGCCAAGAATGGCCGCGCGCGGAGAGGGGGGGCTGCATATACCATTGCGGGAGAGTGTGAGAGGCTCTTCTGCGAGACACTGCGCGCTGTTTTCCTGGGTGAGGGGAGCCAGCATCGTCAGGACTCGCTTGTAATGGGTGTGTATACTGGTGCCGACGATTATAGCGTCAAGGAGATGCCGCAGGATGCCGCGAGCGGTGCTGTCACTCATTGGATCGAGATGTGGGATTATGTGGGCGGCATCCAGTTCCGCGGCTTTGTGGCCGAGAAGGACGGCGAGAAGGCAATGTTTGTCTTCTTCGATGACTCGGTTGTTGCCGGCGATCTCAAGGCTGGGTGAGTCACTTTGATGTTACTGGTGTGAGCATGGACTAACCTGATCAGGCTAATGGCTCTTCTTGAGCTTTGCGAAGTCGACTCTTTCTCCTGCGACCGCCTCGTTGTCTGTGTGGACCGCCACGCCGACCACACGGCTAGAGATACCTTGGTTAAGGACCTAGGCTGGATCGGCTTTTCCCTTACAACGCTCGAGGATTTCAACGAAAATGGAGATCTTACGAGTGACAAGTGGCTGTTTATGGACATGGAGACCTAGTGAAGGACGAGGAATTCGAGGCTCTCTGCCTGTCACTACTGACTGCATTGTAAGGTGTTTCGTTTGGCAAGGTGTTCGTTTTGGCAGGATGTTTAGTTTTAAGCAAGGTGTCTGGTCTCGAGCATATTGATTGACTCCACTTTATTCAAATCATTTTCCTTCCAACAAAATCCAATCTTGCAACCCTACTCATTCGCATCCAAATCCGCCATGACAGCATCTATATCCCCACCCCCAAACTCTTCATCGTCCTTCATCTCCACTTCCGCTCGCCCCTCCAACGCCCTCATCCGCGCATCATCCGTCCCATCAATCCCCTGCTCAACCCTCTTCCTCTGATGCGCCTCCAAGTCCTCCAAACTCCAACTCGAATGCCCCTCCTGCTCCGCCCGACTCCACGGCCGACTCATATCGCGCAAAAACGCCTTCGCACTCCCCACCGCCTGATCGATACTCAGCTTCATGCACTTTTGCTCCAAGCCCTGCTGGATCCACTTGGGCAGCTGCGTAACCTTCTTGTTGAACCGCTTGTCGGCCAACACCATAATGCCGTAATCGTCCTTGCCGCGAATGACGCGGCCCAGACACTGCGCGGCGTGGCGCATGGCGTCGAAGGACAGGAAATCCGCCTCCTTGATGCGGTACGTTTCGCGCAGGAATTCGAGGCGCGCCTTGAGAATGCGCGACTCGGTGTACTGGTAGGGGACGCCCATGCACAGCACGGTGCGCCCGTAGTGGTGGTCAAAGTCGATGCCTTCTGAGACTTTGCCGCGTGCGACACACAGCAGGACGGCGCCGCGGCCGTTGTTGCATGCTGTGCGGAACGTTTCGAGGGCGAGGGCTGTTTCTTGGGCGTCGGGCGTTTCGACGAGGATGAGCTTGTATTTCCAGACGGTGTCGAGGATCTCCATGCCCTGCCAGGCACTGATGATGGATTCCATGTAGAGGTAGGAAGGGAAGAAGACGACGACGCCGTCCGGGGTGAGTTTGCAGAATTCGATGAGGAGGGTGCCGAAGTTGCGTTGGACTTGGAGATCGTTGCGGTGCTCGAATTGCGAGGTGACTTGGTTTTGGTCGTTGCCGCGGTCGACAATCATGGGGAGGAAAGATTTGCGCGTGAGCGTCATGGTGAAGGATTCTTGGACGACGGTGGAGAAGTTGAGCATCCGGGGGTACATGTCTAGAGGCGACATGGTGCCGGATGTCACGATTACAGAGTGGAAGCGTTCGAAGACGGGCTTGATGGCGATGGCGGCGTCAAGGCAAGTGAAGTGGAGGACTGGGTTGGGGACGGTTGCGGTGATGGATTCAAATGGCTCGAGGATGAGAAGGAAGCCGGTTTCGTATGTTGCGATGAGGGTGGCGAAGGTGGCTACTTCTTGGAGGGGTTGGTAGTCTTCGATGTTGGTAAGTTCGAGAGTGCGGACGAGTGAGGTGAGGCGTTCAGCACAAAATCGAAGCGGTTTCTTCTCGATGAAGGTGAGTTCGCGGAGGTGCTGGAGGAAGGATGGTGGTGTTTCGGAAATGACGTGGAGTACTTTCATACGCGTCTTGAGGTACTCGATGAAGCGCTTGAGGAAGGCGACGAAATGCTCAGCTCGCCGAATGTTACCAGGGACAGCTTCAGTGAGGAGGTCGTCCGGTAGTGCAGGATTGGCCATGAATGCGTCTTCATTCCGCGCCTCGTCTGCAGCTCTTAATCCTTCGACCAATTTGGCGTACTCGCTCTGTAGCTTTTCAGCATCAGTCGTCTTCATCTCGGTGATCTTCCGGTCCAAGTTGTTTACGCCTTTGGTTGCCTTCCGCAGCGAGTCTTCCGTCAGGTCGATACTGAGAGACTCAATGCATACATTGTCGATGTTATGGGCTTCATCAAATACGACTATGCAGTCTTTAGATAGTTCTTTAGACACACGATCGGCGATTTTGGGGTCGAGCAAATAGTGATATGAGTAGATGATGACATTGCAATAAGCCATCATTCGCCGTGCGGTAAAGTAAGGGCATTGCTTTTGCTGCTCGCCATACTTCAACAAGCCGTCAAAGGTGAAGACGCCAGGCGGTATGAGATTATGCGGCTCAAGTAAGTCGAGGTTGTCATGATACACGCAAAGCTCGACGTCTTCGCCGCGCTCTTTCTTCTCCTTGACGAAGCCTGCCGTCAAGCTCCTACACCGCGCGTCAACGACGGTGCCACTCTTTTCACGCTTGACACTTGGATGAAGACAGAGATTCTTTCTACTTGTCAAACCGAGGCCGCGAAAATCCTCGACCTTGCCTAGCTCTGAGGCACGATACTTCATCAAGTTCTTTAACTCAGCAAGGGCTTTCTCAATCTCGGACATGGTACGCGAACAGTAAATCAACTTGCGCTTTTCAGGATAGTGCTGTTGGTACGATACAATGAGCGAGAGCAGCGAGATAGTCTTACCCGTGCCTGAAGGCATCTCCAAGACACAATGGCCACCCTGGTCGAGAGTACGCTTGAGGTCGCACATGTAGGCATACTGCTCAGGGTAGACGCGAGGGTAAGGGAACAACACGGGGAGATCCTCGATATAGAACCGCATCTTGTCGTTGTCACCACCGCCCGCGGGATCCTGTCGTGACGGTGGGTTGGTTGTTATTGAGGAAGCATTGATGTCTTTGAGATGCATGCACGTCTTAGGTAGATGCTGCACTAGGCCAGAAGAAATTTAGCGCTGCGCCACACCAGGCAACCGCTAGCGCGGCCATCGATTGAGCCGCAAGCCCCACCAGACGTCGTCATATAACAAATTCTATGTGCTCTGCCTTCGCTGCACGTGTTTCTCCTTCTCGACCGTTGTCTCACAACACAATAGAAGTGGGAAGATGAGTAATAAACGCCCAGCCAAGTCACAAGCCGCTGCTTCAAGCGCGTTCGGCAACGCCTTTGGCAGCTCATCGACAGCTTTTGGCGCAACCTCACAATCACAGCTCTCCTACGTGGCCGAGCCTCCAGATCTCAGCGCTATTTCAGACCCGAATGTGGTTGTCTACTTCAGGAACCTATCAAAGAGAGACAGCACAACCAAACAAAAGGCCCTCGAGGATATACAAGCACACATCGCAAGGGAGCCGGCAGAAGAAGGCCTGCTTGAGGCATGGGTGCGTTCAGGATCCGAATGTACATCTAGTTCGCATAGTAATCGAAATTATGTTGCAGATCAAAGTCTATCCCCGTACCTCAATTGACAACGCCCGAACTGTCCGCCAAAATGCTCACATACTGCACGGCAAGATTGCTGCTTCTGCTGGCAAGCGCTTCGCCAAATACATGCCCCAGTGCATTGCCGCATGGCTGAGCGGATTGTATGATAGCGACCGGTCCGTGGTGGATGCTGCGCAGAGCTCGATACGTGAAGTCTTCATTGCGCCAGAGAAGATACAGCACCTCCGGAGGGCCTACCAACAGCCAATAATAGAGTACTGTCGAGATGCAATTGAGAGAGAGAGCACAGCGACTCTGAGCGATGAGCGCACAGTGAGCGCAGATGATGCTGAGGCAAAATATAGCAGAGTCATATCAGCATGCATTTCCTTGCTAGGTAGCTTGCTGAGGGGTCTCAAGCGGGAGGACCTGTCCAAGTACCAGTCAGAATATGAGACTTTACTGGCTAACAAGAAGCTTTGGAATTTTACCTCACACGAAAATGCCTCCGTTCGACGAGCATTAAACAGCTTGTTGGAGACTTGCGTGACCAAAGAGCCTGGTAATAATCAGCAATCAGTCAAAATGCACACGCTTACCTGAATGCAGAAGTGATAGAAGCCAATCTTGAAACCATTAGTAAGACTTTTCTCGTTGTCACCCTCAAATCTGAACAGCGCAATTCTTTGAGCTACATCGCCACCCTGGCCACGCTTACCTCTCATTATCCCACCGTATGGACTGAGCATTACAAAAGCAAGACTCCTGTAGAAAAAAGCTTCCGGAAATTCTTAAAGCAAGACATGCTGTTCCCTGATACCCAATATTGGGAACGATTAACAGAGCTATTCAAGGCCATTCCCAGTGAAATAATTGCGAAAAACGCTACAGACGCTATTGAACTTCTTAGTGTGCTGCGTAGTAGGTTTTCTAAGAAAGGTAGGGGAAATCAATACTACAAGGACGCTTTCAACTTTTATCTCGAAGTCTTGATTTTGATCAACAGTCGCCTATCTGAACAAGATCAGACCAAACTCTTAGAAGAGATAGTCCTGCCACTCTTGGCGCAAGATCTGTACCCGTCGCCAGACACTTTTCCATGGACGATCCCCACGAATTGGGAAGCACTACTTTCGAAAGCTTTCGGTATCAACGGTATGGCCAATGTGTTGATTAATCGATGGCCTGCATATGCGAAACAGCTTGTTGACGCTATCAAGACTTCAGCCCCTGAACAGTCCGAAGAATATGCAAAGTCACAAACTGCTGTTACGCAAAATGCTATCCGATTTTCCATCTTGCAAGAACAGGCACTCAAGCTTGAAGCCTTCGCAATTGCGCAGCCAATTTTCGAACAAGCTTCCGTTTCGGTGATAACTGAGTCTCTCAATGTACTCAAAAATCGCAATGGCAAACCATACAGTGCAGCTGCGGCGGTCGCAGCCATCCTCGACCATGACAAACAGTTATGCTTTGCTGGTGAAACGCAACAGCAACTCGAGGCGTTCCTTCGTGAGGATCTTGAATTCCTCATTTTGTCACCATCTTCTTCATATCTGACTGATATCTTGTACTCATTTTCTGAACACCCAGCATTCAAAGAAATATGGAGCACTGCTCTCAAGGCTACGTTAAAAGCACCACAATCACTAGCAAGGACGAAAGCACTAGACGCCATTCTTACGTCTTCTCGAATACCGGCTGATTTTAATCTCGCCGCTAGCGATGTTGAGCTACAAACCTTTGTCAAAACTAGTGTGCGCAAGACGGTTGAAGGATCCCTCGAATGGGAGTTGTTCAGCCGCATCTTGCAATCCCCGGCCAATATTCTGGCATCAGAAACCATCGAAGATGTCTTGAGCTACTTGACACAATCCTTGAATATTTCAGAGCATGCTCCATATGCCTTGCAAGGGCTCCAAAGAATCACTAGGTCAAATCCGGCGATGTTAAGAGGATTTATCGCTACACCCCATGGACCAAGCCTACTACAAGGCTTACTAATCGCTTCAGAGTCACTGAATGACGAAGTATCACAGAATGCTACAGCTGTTAATGCCTCTGTCCAAAAATTACTCTCGTCGCAGTCGGATACGAAGCAGTCAATCTACGAGCTCATCCATCAAGGACTCCGCGAAGCGACTCCAACCTCAGTCTCTGTGGAAACACTTGTCGATATTGCCAAGCAGTCAGTCAAAAGTGGGCAAAATTGGGAAGGACTTCAGAGCGTTTTTCCCAGCTTACAAGACTGGGAAGCAGCCTTGGCTCCGTTTCTGAACACTCCTCCGAAGTCATCGCTCGCCATTACAAATGCACTCGGTAGCGCTGTGTATCTTGTTGAGCAAACGCGCTCATTCTCCGAGGCTGCACAGCCGTTGCGAGATGCAGATGGATATTCGGCCGCCTACCGCGTGGCGCGATATGTGTTACGACTATTGGAGGACTCAGATTTATTTCCTATTACAGTTATCCCAGATAATATCCGAGCTCAGTACCTTCACAATGTTTCGCTTACGATGCAACTCGCGCATGATAATCTTGGTCTTGCTGGAGCGAATGGCCTTTGGACACATTACAATTCAGACGTAGAGACTGACGCAATGTCGTTTATTTCAGATGCGCAACGCTTCGTCTCCCAGGAGCTACAACAATTATCTTCAAAGTGGTCTGGAGAAAGTGATACTTCTGTCATGTCCTGGGCTACAGAGTTGCTTGGTCAAGTCGAGGCCACTACGTCCGCCCGAGCCTATTATACGGCGCGCGCTTCCAGTGTTCTCATAACAGATGCGATCGAAATTACCGGTTGGCGTAATTCTCAAACTGCGCAACTACAAGATTTGTTGAAGAAAATACGCAAGAGTAAAGCTACCATGCCTCTTTTGGCTTGCCTAAACGCTTTCAAAGAACCATTGGCTGCATCGAAGTCTTGTGAGCGAATTTGCAACGAACTTATAGCCGACTTGACTGGTTTAGACATTGAAGAAAAGGCTGCCAATGGGTTGCGTCAATTGGTTGAACTCAATGCTCTACTCTACGGTCAGGATGGCATCACGGCGAGCATTGCCAAGCAGAGACTTGTATTCTTCGTAAAACATGTCGTTCCTTGGTTAAAAGACGAAAAGATTTCAAAGCCTCTAAAAGCTGAACTCTGTCGGGTCCTTACTGTTCTCCTGCCATCGATGAGTGATATGTATGGAGAACACTGGTCTGATATTCTCGAATCTCTGGCTGCTTCTTGGACGGCTACAAGCGAGCTTAATGAGAAAAATTCAAGGATAGATAGCCCTATTCCATTCGCGCATGCTTCGTTGAAGCTGTATGCTCAATTGCGCAGCTTAACACAGCTGGAGGAACCAAATGACGATTTGGTAGACGCTTGGAAGGAGACTGAACAAAAGGTTGCAGATGGACTCATCAATGTGCTGAAGCATTCTCAACACTTTCCTGACGATTTCCATCAGCCACTCAAGATGGTCAACGACGTGCTAGCTCGACAAATTGCAAGGGTCTCACTTAAGCATCTTGAGTCAACTGAAGAGCTTTTTCCATTGCTGTATGTTGGGTCACAGCCTGTGCAACAGACTGCTTTCAACATACTCCACAAGCAGATTCCAGAAGCGCAGGAGCAGATTTCTATTGATTCGGCGTTGGAGAAAACCACAGCGCGCTTGCCGGACGAGTTATTATCCCTTATTATCAACGCGCCAACAATTGCTGTCCTTGCTGAAGCAAACTTTGAGCGAAGTATACCATTATCGCTACGCGGATACTTGCTGAGTTGGTTGCTAGTGTTCGACCACCTTGAGCACGCGTCCTTCAAAGTGAAGAACGACTACATTGAACATATCAAGGAAGGCGAATACCTCCCAGGCCTGCTAAGTTTCACGTTTGAATTTCTTGGCCATGCACAAAATAAGCCGGTTGACGTGTCGAAGTTTGATGTCACTTCGTACGAGCCCGATGTCGAACCGCCGAAACGAGATTTACAATGGCTACTTACCCACCTATATTTTCAATGTCTTCGACATATTCCGTCTCTAACAAAGGCGTGGTACATCGATTGCAAATCACGTGCAACGGTCGTCACCCTCGAGCCATGGACCGAGAAATACGTACGGAATCTTTACCTGATCCTGCTCCAAATACATACTGATAATAATCCAGATTTCCCCACCCGTCATATCCGCCGCCCTCCAATCCGTAACAGCCTGGACCGACACCCAACAAACCGCCGACCCAAACTCTCCCTTCAACGTTAAAGTCGCCCCCCGCGCCCGCGAAATCACCGCCTCGTACACCGTCGATGAGCAAACAATGTCCATGCGCATCACCCTCCCCCCAGCATTCCCCCTCTCCAACCCCTCCATCGACTCCCTTGCCCGCGTCGCCGTCACCGAACAGAAATGGCAATCATGGCTCCGCGTCTCGCTCGGCGCCATCACCATTTTCAACGGCTCGCTAATCGATGCCCTGACGACGTTTAAGCGCAATGTCGAGGGCGCGATGAAGGGCCAGTCTGAGTGCGCTATTTGTTATAGTATCGTTGGGGCCGATAGGAAGTTGCCGGATAAGCGGTGTCAGACGTGTAAGAATTTGTTTCATGGGGGGTGTTTGTTTAAGTGGTTTCGGACGAGTGGGAGCTCGAGTTGTCCGTTGTGTAGGAATCCGTTTAATTATGGATAGAGGGATTGGTGCTTTGCGTATGTTGTGATGGGGGGCAAACATAAGATACGTCTTGTTGAATATCGTCTCGTGGTGTTGAGATCTGTCAGGCTGAAATCCATCTCAAGACGCTCTACAGGACGTATTGAATATTATGTGTTCCCCTTATACTTAATATCAATGGATGTTTTCGCATGTACTTCAATCGTGTATGTCTCAATAGACACATCGAGACTCATTCAACAGCGTGGCGAGTGCCCACTTAGAGTCAGGCACTGTTAAAGTACTATGTTTTTTTATCATATACCGGCTCCTTACAAACATTTTGTCACCTTATTTTTTCAGTGTTTTCCTAGCTCGACGCCAAAACGAAACTTTGAATGGCCGATATCCAACCTGTCGTAAGAACAGCGGGGTGGGGGAGCGAATGAGGCGTACGCACCGTGCATATTTCATTACCAAGCATCGCTACCACCCACACAGCATGACTATGAAGACTACCTACCCTCTTAGTTACACATCGAAGAAAATAAGCATTCATGACAAAAAAAAAATTTCAACCTTTTCTTCAGAGACCGAGGGTTGGGAGGGTTGGAGGGTTGGAGGCCTAGGGGCTGCTGCGGCGCCCACAATTCACTGCCAAGACTTACTGACATCAACGGCCGTAGAAACCTGCCTATTCCGGTATGTGCTGAAGCTTGAAGAGCAGATGCGAGCTCTGTAGGTAAATCTGCAACTTTTCTTGGGATCGGGGGGACTCCCGGAGGCTCACCACGCCTTGTACGTTCACTGCCAAGATTTGCTATAATCAACACCTGTCTGAGATTACCTGCCTAATCGGGAAGGTAAAAAGTCTCCCAGAAGTTTGGCTAGCTCATACAAGTTGGGATGGATGTTCCAGAGATGTTTTGGCTTGGTTACAGCTTGGGTACAGTAAAATATATGGCCGTTCACTGTCCTATTTTGCTGTAATCGACACCAACAGTATATTGCCTATTACGGAAGGTACCAAAACTCTTTGAATGGTGATGAGCACAGGTGAAAGATGCGAAATGCCCATCTGGGCAAACGTTCACTTCACTTCACGCCGCACGTGCCCTAACCCTTTCCCGTACTTTCGCAAATCTCCACACACACATACCCCATCTCCTCAAGTATTCCAGCGTCCTACTGAATCATTATCATAGCGCCGCTCCATTCATTCTCGGTGGTAAGACTGTGCCATTGTTGACTGGCGGTAGATTCTGGAGTTCCCTTGTCTGCCGCTCCTGCCTTCGCCTCACCCATCTTTTTATCAAATGTATCGTGACATGGATGAAGATGACACCGCCAAACATGACTCCAAGTGTGATTCCGGCGATTTGTCCTCCGCTGAGCTTTCCGGAGTGGTTGAAATCATATTCGGGTTCGGGTGTCGTTGAGGATGTGACGAGAGTGGCCGCCGGTACGGGATCGGGTATCGCTGTGATGCTATTCTTGAGGTCTGGAACAACTTGCGCATGATAGAATGATGATCTGATGAGGATGTTGTCCTCCATGCTTCTTGGTAAGTAATGTATACCCGCGCGAGCGTTGAACAATATGGCGATGTGGAGGGTAGAGATGTATTTGGCGAACTTATTAGCCAGCCCGATGAGGAAGCATTTGAGAACATCTATGTTGTACAGCAAACAGTACTAGTCAAGCTATGCCTGCCGCTAATTATTGGTATCATTGATTGGCGATGGCTTCTGCTGTGACTGCCACATATGTAGACTGCCGCTTCCATGATCGCTAGTACATGCATTCTTCATTCTTTCCTGCAATCGTCTCCAATCTCACTTATTTGGGCCCCGACTACTTTAGGTCCTCGAACGTGATGTTGCTCGAACCGCTATTCTGGGCGCTTGAGTCCGACGCTTTGACAGTTGGTAGTACAGTGCGTTACAGACATCTATTACATCAAGCTTTCCAATGCTTCTCGTTTCTCTAGAGTTGATAAATCGACCTAAAGGGCAACGGTTCTTCTACCTACTAAATATACGTACTACCCGTCTCCTATATGTAAAACTTCAGCCACCATCTTCTCCTGCGGAAATGAAGATCTATTTCCCACAGCTACAAGCAAAACACACGTACACTAACCTCTCGCAGGCTCTCATGCAATAGTGCTGAACAAGTAACCACTCCCCCACCATGGCCCAGATGCACAACCTCCATCGCCACCGCGGCAGCCACACCAGCCCCATCCCCCTAACCCCCCACCCAAACACAAACCCCATACCGTCGCACCATCTCCCCAACAACCACCAATCCGCCTACCGCAGGCGCTGCACTAGCCACATACACGATGCCCCTCCACACTGGCGTAACCTCCACGCCCTGCCTATCCTTCTGCTCCTGATCCCACACAAACCACAGCCCCGTCGCAACCCCCGCGCACAGCCATTGCACGGTGAAGGTGCGCCACGTGGATGATTCGCGCGCAGGTATACTGCCGAGTGCGAAGTGGCTGAGTAGGCCGACGAGGAGCAGGGGGAGGAGCGCGATGAGGGTGGTTAGGGCGTATTTCGGGAGGCGCAAGGTGGGGGAGGGGGTGTATTTTGGGGTGTAAAGGGCGTGTGGGGGGTAGTATGAGGTGCGGGATAGGGGGATGGAGGAGAGGGCGTGGGGGGAGGGGGCAGAGGGGAGGGAAGGGTGCGATGGGACGAAGAGGACGGGTGCGTGTTTGGTGGCGTGGTAGTTGAGTTTGAGAGGGAGGGGAGCAATTGGGTGGGAGTGTGTAATTAAGGTTGTGAATGTTGTTGTTCTTGAGGATTTGGAGAGGGGCGGAGGGGGAGTGGTGGAGTGTGCGGGTGGGACTGATTTCTCGTGCATGTGCGCGGTGCTGAAATGCGCTACTACGTCTCCAGCGGCGGTGCTCGAGAAGTGGAGGTCGTCAATGTCTTTGATGGCAGTGGAGTCCTGGGCGTGTACGGTTCTGGCGTCTGTTTCTTTGAGTTTTGTGACGGCGCCTTGAAAGAAGGCGCCGCGGTGTCGTGCTTCGTCCATGAGACTGCTTTCGACCATGTATAAGCTGGGATACTCAGGGCGACAAAGATTTCCAATTAGGTTCATCATCGACATGATCGCGTACGGGGCTACAGTGAGGCCGGGAGCAGCGTAGCCGAACTGGTTGATTTGGTCGCCTCGAGCGCGGTACAGCGTGTACAGGGTATATACAGATTGTGCGAGGGCAACTACGGCCTTAACCATGTTGTAAGTTGCTGAGACTTCGATGGTCGGTTGGCTTGCTGTGGGGCCCGTTGGGGACACGAACTGCGCATTGTATGGCACAATGGCGAAGCAGTATCCAGCGGGCAGGCTATAAGCGCCATGGATAATGCGGCGGTGGACAAAGACCGGGCTGGCAAACCTTGTGTACATGTAAGGCGGACTGTAAGTAACGACATGGACACTGTTTTCGGTAGCGATATTGTTGGCTTGAGAATGGTTCATGGCATCCTGGGTATCATCATCACATGACGTGCCTCTTTTGAAAATAACGTTGCTCATGCTATCCCCATTTTCTGGGCGCCAATTTGGTCCTCTTACAACTACACATAATGCTCCGCTACGAGCAGCTTTTCTCAAATTGTTGTTTCGTGCAAAGACGGCTCCAGAGAGGATGGCTTCGATGCCGCGGTACAAGCCTAGCGATGGAAATAATAGGCTGCCAATGACGCTGACAAGATAATCGTCTGCACGCTCTCCCGGTCTTGTCAGGACGGTGGCGGCATGTGCAACGTAGTTGAGCACGTAGAAGGTCAATAGGTCAACGGGCTTGGCAGGCGTGCAGAGGAGACCAGGCTGTCCGTGGTCCGAGGAGCCTTTTGGAAGGGCTATGGTGTAGTTCTGAAGGACGGCTGCGGCGATTGGGGAAGCTAGAATGGAGACCAAGGCAAAGAGGCAAGCCGGGCCTATTGATTTGAGACATGCCATGACGGTTACGTTGAGGAGACCGTCACGTGATGTGGCGTCGTAGCCGTTGCGGTGGCTGAGGCATTTATCGTCCTGGACGCGCGTTTTCTGGGCTGGTGTCGGCTCAAAACAAAACGTGCGCAGAGCTGTGCGCGAAGAAAGGAAGAAGAGATGCGACGACAGGAGAGCAGAAGAAGAAGCCGTCGTCGCATCAAGGTTAATTCAGCCTTGGAGGGTGTGCCGGTCGAGTGCATGCTGATTCGCTGTGAGACGCCACGCTCGTTCGCTTTCCTCGTCTCTCTGTTCAAGTTGAAGCAACAAGACACGCTAGTCTGCATCCAGCGCGTACAGCGCGCACAGCGCCAGATCACATGACCGCGAGATGAAGGGCACCAAAGCGGCTTCGCGCAGCTTACGTTGCATGGCTAGCGTGCACAGCCCCCCTGCAAAGCCTCTTGCCGCGACAGTTGGTGTGTGAGGACTCTGCAGCGACATCTCGTCTGGCGGCCTCCTTTTCTTGCCGCTTGTCCCCTCACATTGATCATTCTTTTGCTTCACTTCACCCCATTCCTCTTTGTTTTCGTTGCTTAATTATAATCAATTGGTGAGTCCAGCTTCGGTCAGCGAACAGTCGTATCAGGTGTTGATCAGCGTATGCCCAGCCTTGTCTACGGGAACGCCTGCCGACTAGACACCCTCCCAGCAGACACCAAAGCGCCACAGCGCGACTAACCACTACATCGCTCCTGCCGCTCGTCTCCCATTCTACCTCCACACACAAACACCATCGCAATGTCTCAGCCATACGTAAGTTCCCTCCCAGCCGCTTTGCGCCTGCCCGTGACGCTCGCTCACCCATCGCAGGACAACAAAGGCGCGCCGCCCCAGTATCCTCAGCAGGCCCATTACGACGCTGGCCCAGCACCGGGCGGCATGCAGCCCTACCATCAAGGACCGCCACCACAAGGCAACTCTGACTACTACGGCTCTCCCAACCCATACCAGCAGCAGGGCCAGGGCTACGGTCCGCCTCCAGGCCAGTACGGCCAGCCGCCACAGAACATGCAATATCAACAGGGTCCTCCTCCACCCGGCATGTACCCCCAGCAGGAGCAGAAGAAGGGCGGTGCCAGCGGCGGCCTATTTGCAGGTCTCTGTGCTGGTCTGGCCTGCTGTTGTTGTTTAGACTGCCTGTTCTAAGCGAACAGCGTGCGCGAGGACAACACGACGAAAAGGAGGAAGATGAGGAGTACCAGAGCTTTCAATTCTCGAGTGTTGGAAGATACATGGGAGAGGCGTTTCCAATTTACATGTCAACCAAATCGGTTTCCTTGGGTTCATGATTTCCTTGACCGCACATGCGCGGCTTCGGGTTTCCTATGCAGCTTCAAATTAATTCACTTTGTGAGAAATTGCTCCTACCCCAATATGCTTCATTCCTCGCGGCAATTCATGCCTGAATTGCTGTTCGTAGCAATTGTGTTTAGGCGTGCGCTGGTCTAATGCAACTGCATCTCGACACCTACGCCACATGTTGGACGAACTAATCATGTTGCCAATCGCCGAACTGACAAGGGAGC
Organism: Ophiosphaerella korrae; assembly: GCA_028456385.1. Lineage (NCBI taxonomy): Eukaryota > Fungi > Ascomycota > Dothideomycetes > Pleosporales > Phaeosphaeriaceae > Ophiosphaerella > Ophiosphaerella korrae. The sequence continues at coordinate 34,449 of JALNQF010000202.1, forward strand.
CCTTGCCGTTCTGCATCTCCCATTCGTCCTGTTTCCCCGCTTTGTTCGGAACCTAGCTTGACTCGCGTCCAGCCGCGGCACAACCTGCCTACTTTCTGTGCCATCCAACTGCTGACCCATTACCACCTTGTGCCAACATCGCCTGTGTTTAGCATCTTGCTCCTCATCAGTATAACTGTAGAGCACCCCTGAGGTCCACAGTGGGCATAGACAACGACTATATGCCAATAATAGACCACTTCTACATCATTCGTGGAGCCAACATCGACTTGTCTTTGTCCTACGCTTCACAACACCTGCATTCGGTCAGTCCATCGGGATTTGCGCTGTGCAAACGTTCGGGAAGCTGCAGAGCGGTGGAGCAATATATTGAAATCGACACGCGGCCTTGAGAGGTTATAATAATATTCGTTATTGAACGATTGCCAGCTGTATATCACATCAAGTTCCCAGGCTGCTGAGCACCCGCTCCACACAGCTCTGCAATCAATTACACTATGACGTACAGGACCGCACTTCTTGCAATGGTTGCCACCATAATCCCAGTTGTAATGTCCCTCCCGGCTGGGATTTCTGTAAGACAAACATACATAATGCCCACATGCGGCGCTGTAAGTTTGTTGTAGCATCATACAAACTTTGACTAATTCTCTATAGACAGCGTGCCTTGCAGAAACAAATAAAAAATTCAATGACTGCAATCCCGTCGATGTACAGTGCCTATGCAATCAAGAGCAGAGTGAAATCACACGTTACGTGTCACTCGTTGAGCCGTGCATAGACCGTCAAGTGGACACAGGCGGTGAATATTGCACGCCCGGGGCCATCTACCGTGAGCACCACACCCAACTATCATGACGAGTATACTGACTCACATGCAGAATACAAAAATTGGCTTATCTCCTATTGCGCCAGTGTCAACAAAAAAGTCGAATTCTCAGTGCCACCCGAAGGAACTGCATAATTTTCTAGCTGCTTACCATGCACGCGCGATACGCATATATATATATATAATCGAGAACACATTCCTTTCACATATTTCACACATAACTTTCTTGATTCTTACCGCGGGTCTTGCGCCTTGTGTGTCACACGGCAAACACTGAACTGAGCACACCACGTATGATTCATTCAGGTCCCGTGATTGCCAAGCGACCACCCGGGTCTATACCACTCTCCTCTTCCATTGTCGCCCTTCAGGGTCTCTCACCGCAGTTGTCCGCTAAATATTCAACTGCAGCAACAGCACCTGCTTCCGAAACGCTTAACTCTCGTCGGTTATAATACATCTGTTTGCTCACGATGGTCATAACCACAACCATTGAAAGTCTTCCTATGCCCAGTTTAAGTGCAAGTCGCGATTCGGCACCTTGCAAGGTTAGTTGCACTCTTGAGCCTGTTATAATACTGGCTGATCAAGTAAGATTCCATCCAAATGCAAAGAGCCAGTACTGCCAGACGGTGCAACGCCATGCGACGACAACGATCTCATTTGTATATGCCAGCACGATCATTCAATGGACAACAACATGTACTTTAACCCAAAGTGTTTGTTATCAGAGTGCACAAATACTCAGGCAAGAAAAGGTAGGCGTAGAGCAGTTGGCTATAGATGTGCGCGGCGACTGACCATTCTAGATTTCCTGGTAGAGCTGATGAACGCCTGCAAAGCAACTGGTCAACACAGTCTCAAGATACCCGATGAATGGGGTCCATTCCTCCCCGATCTTCCAGCATCAAGCACCCAAAGCACCCAAACCTCATTGCAATCGTCCAGCAACACATCACGACCTCCAAGCTCCGCAAGTTCAACCACACCCAAAACGACCGCAGGACCCATGGAAACCTGGCGGCCCGGCAATCAAATCCCAATATGCCAAGTACACCTCCCCTCCCCTCCCGTTCCACCCGAAGCAACTAACCCCAGCTAGATCGAAGAACGCTGCCTCGTCAACAAAGACAAAATCGACCCCTGCCGACGCACACAGCTAGACTGCATATGCAAGTACAGCAATTCACTCGCCAACAACACTTACTTCATTCCAAGCTGTCTCTACGCAGACTGCTACACTGACCTCGCGCGAAGAGGTACGTTTGCCCGCACCCTCATAACCCGGGAGCCAACGTTCATCTGCTAACCGCCACGCCAGAATGGCTCGACGCCTTCGCCCAAGCCTGCACCTCCATCTCCCGACCCCTCACTGATATCTCCCCGCCCTGGTCCCCCCTCCTCCCCAAATGGTACCTTGACGCCCACCCGCTCACTACCTCCTCCCCATCCCCGACATCGACCCCGACCCCAACTCCACAATCGCCATCCCACCTCTCCGAACCTGCCATCATCGGCATCTCCGTTGGCGCCGTATGCGTCGCGGGCCTGATGGTCGCCATGGGTGTGTGGCACTGGCGCACAACGCGTAAGATGGCGCGGGAAAGAAGGGAAGTAGCAGAGATGGCAGACGCTTTAAACGAGGGGGGTGTGGCGCGACGAATTGAACAATTACGGTTCGGCGGAAGTGATGGGAGTGACGGGAGTTTGGGGGGTGAGGGGTTGTATGGTGGTGGCGGTAGTGGAGGGGAGGTGCATGAGATTGGGGAACGGGAGGAGAGGAGTGGGGAGCGCACGCCGATTTATGAGCAGTATATTGGGCGTATCAGGTCTAGGTAAGGGAAAGGTATAGTGGACGAAAGATGTGCCGTGCGTGTGTTGGTGTGCGGGGGGGGGGGGGGGAAGAAAAGGGGGGAAACATGTTTCTTTAACTAAACTCAGCACATGGGGAACGGGATATAAAGACTGTTGGGATAGAGTGGCGAGATTAATGCACATACGATATACAATAACCCTGGAGTCATGATGCGCTTGGTTCTCCTTTTGGCTGCGGCGTTGCGAAGAGCAAGTGGGAGCGTGAAACATGCTGTCGATACCTATTTGCAAACGTTGTGTGTGTGTGTGTGTGTGTGTGTGTGTGTGTGTGTGTGTGTGTTTGTTGTAAGCCGTTACTTCTGCTTCTGTTACGAGTTGCTGAGGTGCGGGTAGGAAGTGCATGGAACGGCCAGCACCATAAGCGGTGTTACCTAGCCTGTACGGGAGGATACAAGCACAGTGGAAGAGTCGCACATCCATGCCCCAACAACTCGCTGACCCGTCTCGAGTTCGTCGTGGTGAAAAAGCCGTCAAGACGTTAAGTCATCACGCTGTTGAGACGATGTTAAGCACTATTCGAACGATGTTGAGTTTCACCCGATGTTAGTGGTATGAGCAGGAGCGATCTACTGGGTATGTATGCTAATAGTGTTGCTCGATGTTGTTGTTGAATTCAAATTGGCTCGCTCGTAAACGCTATTTTCAAATGATATTTTGTATAGCCATCGCACATTTATATGGGGTGCTAGACGATCTTAAGTCGCTTCGCCTCAGCATGATCAAAAGTATTACTGTCCATACCAAATGTTTCCGCGAGTGTCCCAACTCTAGTGTAAGTTCCAATGTCTTTCAGCCTTTCCACCACCAAAACTTGCAGGAATGATATCGATCCTATCTCCCCGATGAGTAAGAGAAGAACCTTCGTCTCATTCTCTAACTCATCTCCCAAGGGGGAATCGGGCACGGACTCAAACAGCCCAACACCTTCTAGAAGAACGTGGAATTGGAAGGTATTTTTTGGGGTTTTTTTCAATTGTGCCATGCTTCATAGCAGCTGCTACTATCAGCTCGCTAGAGATCGCTTCGCCGAAAGGGTTTCCATCAATGTATCCTGTGTCTAGGTTGTGTATGCACAAACGGGAATCCCGAACAAAGCCGTTTGATCTTATAGCTTTTTTGTGTTCACCTTCGCATTCGAGTCTAAATGGCGATATCGTGATACCCATGACCATGTAAGAAGCGTCGGTGAAATTTTGGTGGATCTATTACCATATCTATCGCACTCCCATATTAACGCCTTTGGAAGATCCGAGGCCCAGATGCCAGCAACGTAATTTTCTTGTAACTTACCAAAGATACACGACGCTATGCCAGCAAGCTCATAGGGTCTATCAGAGTTTACGGTGAGCGCCAGTGATGAATAAACATGCACTATGTCAAGCCATAGATCATGTATCTCTTCCTTGGCGGCCTGGCCATAGCAAGCTTTACCAAATCTTGTCTTCATATTCCGCTCGCTGCTAATGTCTTGGCCGATTCCCGTGCATTCGCAATCTATTAGGCTGTTACACTCCCAAACCATCTCTAAGCCGAAATGAAGGGTCCTTGGAGCAAGGAGCCTTTCTTTGATCGAGCAATGGAGGTAGATCATGCCGGTGCTATCGAGGACAGGGCATAACAAACACTGTGCTGTGTATCGCATACCTGTAACCACTCCTTGGGCAAAATGATACAGCGTGTGATGTTCAGATAAGATGACACGTTCTTTCCGAAACCAAAACCAGGGTGGACAGTGGAAAAACCTAAGAAGAACTCTCAGTATCAAAGACTGTCGAATGACAGATACTGGGCATACCAGGCTCTGTATAAAAGTCTATTTTTATACAATCCTCAGATAAACCAACCCCCAAAATAGCTAGATCGTGTCAGACGTAAGGGTTTTCCTGGTCTCAAACAAAAGTAGATGTATCGTGTCTTTGAGTCTTTGTATCTATCATCATCGACTGCAAGCTCGTAATCTCCGAGGTCGGCATCCCTAAGGTCATCTCAGAAATGGGTGATGCTTTGGTATATTGTGGAGTAGGATTTGCATCCTTTCCCGGCTAAAATGAGTACATTGGTCATGTGCGAATCATGATACCATGCATCAAGTCCACATAAGCTATCTGGCGCATGCTTGAACTGACTGTACTCAAGGCCATGGCAGCTTGAACAAAGCAGTTTCAAATTCTGAGGGAGTGAAGTCATCGTAGGGGTGTGAAATCTGCGAGGACTATAATCTATCAGATTAGGGTCAATATACGAGAGGTTGACTTGTGTTACAGAATGACTCACTGTACAGAGACTGAGGAAGCGCTGTTACTGTTGCGTAAATTGTCCTCCGTGTAGACCTTGGCTGATTAGCGTAAGTCGCTGGCAACTAGCTGATACAGAACGAGGGGTTGATCCGGGGAAAGGGCTGAAGGAAGGCGCTGCCTATTCTTGGCCGTCACGTCGGCTTACATCTTGAGGAGGCTTAGTGAGATGCATGTGTACTTGCATGTATTTATCTATAGAGTGTATGATCTAGGCTCAACAAATATAAGTCTTCAATTTCAATTTCAATAGAAATCCAAACGAAAAAAAAAGCACAACGAAACAAAGAGATCCAGGAAACCGTGATATGATATTCGTTCAATTGCAAATATAACATTCCATCTATCAAACTCCATTCACCATATCAAGATGCCTCATGTCGCAGCACGCTACCAAAACGCTCCTCTTGCCTTGTTCTTCTCGTTGATCAATTGCAACTGCTCTTTGATGCCCTTCAACTCAGTCATGTGCCTCATTCTCTCGTGTTCTAGCAACCGCGCATGTTCCTTCTTCAACTCCCCAAACTCTTCGTCAAGCTTCTCATGCCATGGGTAGAGTACAAAAATTTGGAAGCATAGGGCGGAAGAACCGATGACGAAGTTGGTGAGGGAGAAACCGCGTGTGATAAACATGTTGGCGTTATACGGTAAGTCTTGGTAAAGGGTTGTTCTTTCGTTGATATGGGTTTTGCGACCGTCGTGTCCACCACCACGAAGCACCGAAGGGACGGTTGAACAATCCGCTTGCGTGTAACCGTCTTGCGTTTCCAAAGCAGCATAAACCAGCCGAATAGACAGATCGATCGCGAGGAAACAGTCTAACGCTCAAACGGCCAGGGGTTAAAAAAAAAAAAGAAAAGAGAAAAAAGGGGGAGACACTTGACCACGTACACAAGACGCAAGAAAACAACAGCGACAAAATCAACCCCATTCTCCCCCACGGAGCCGCGGACTTCAACATATAACCCCAATCCCAGCGCGCGCGCGCGCACGCGACCAACGCAAAGCCAGCCGACCTAGCAAAAAATCGCTCACCCGCCCTAGTAAGAAAAAACATGTGACGGGGGTCAAAAGTGGCATGATCATTACCGCATTGGGCGAATGTAGCCTAGGCCCCGACGGCAAATCAGTTCATTTGCGCAGTTGACACGACTAATTAGTCGGACTGAAAGGAACGGGCAATCTTGCCGTGAAGGAATTCGGGTGAGGCTCGGGCGAAAGTGGGAGATTGAGCTGCGCATGAGTTTTTGGTTAGCGTGGCGAGTGGTAGTTTTTTTTTTTTGGGGTATGCGGGTTAGGGCTGGACACGTTGATGGTGGTTTTGTGTAAGGTAGGGTCCTGGTGTTCTTGGCGTTTGGACTAGGGGTGCTTCGTACGAATGAATGCTTAGGGCGAGGATTAGACAATCATAGTGAAGGTTCTAGATTAGCACTATATCTGGATTTGCTAGCATGCCGTACCCTGCCACCCGACCAATGAGAGGTCTATATTGCCTCCAAGCAGACTTGCTGATTGATTATGGATAATCTCCATCACTGCGCATATACAACCCAACCACAAATCGACCATAACACAATCCTCGATTTTAAGCAGCGTCTCCCTTCCCTCCTAGTTCCTTCCTTCCATTTCCAGCACCTGCCATGGTACATCCGCGGCGTCCCCTAATCCAACTCCACTATCCTTCCACCCTTCATTTCTCAACTCATACGCCATATTCCACGCCGCCCTGATGACATCGTTAACGCCCACTCCACTGACTTGCGCCCCAAGCACTCTCAGCCGCCCAGCATACTTGTCGCTCAAGTCTTTTGCGTACGCACGCCGTCGGTCCTCGTAGCCCAGCGTGTACTGCGGAATGCAGTTTCGGTTGAGACTGACGTGGTACGCGGTGGGTGCGACATCGATGCCCATGTGGCGTTTCACAATGGAGAGTGCCATGTTGAGGCCCTCGTCTTCGGTGGGATATGCGTCCCAGCCGTCCCACCAGTGACCACCGAGCATGACTGTGAGTTTGGTTCCGGGCGCGGAGTCCTGGCCTGGGGTGGCGATGGAGTCAAAGATGACGCCGAGGGCGCGTTCTGGGTTTTGTTCGAAGGGGACGGTGCGGGGGAGGAGGTAGCCGAAGCCTTCAACGGGGAGGAGGGAGGGGTCAGGGTAGTAGAGGTTTACGGTCATGACGGTTACGGAGGGGGTGAGGGATTTGTCGGGGAGGGTAGAGACGACGAGGTCGAAGTTTTGGGTTTCCATTGAGGCTTCAGTCTACATGTGTCAGTGTGTGATGGGGAATGGATTGTTTTCCAACATACCCCCGTTGTGACCGCGATCTTCAGCCCGTTCTCCCTAATGAGTTTTGTAGACAGCACCGGATTCCCAACCTTGATCTCCACATTCCCCTTCTCCTCCACATTATCCTGAAGCGCCCTCACAAAACGCTGCATACCCCCACTGAACGAATATGTGCTCGTATTATCCATCAGTTCGAGAAACTGTTCATCCAACTTGATCTCCTTGTGCTGCGCTCTTGTCATCCGAATCTGATGCGGATGTGCTAGGTACCGCCGTTTGTTTGATGCCATGTGCTCGCCCTGCATTCGATGCCACCCACCTACCACATTCCCATACCGCCCTTCCAGCTGCCACGGCATCGGCATCAGCGTCTTCGCACTCAACTTCCATATGTCCCCCGCATATATCCCGTGGAACACGGCTGAGGCCAAGTTGTCTGTCACCGGCCTGCCAACGCGGCGAGTCAGAAACGACCCAACCGTCTCATCAGTCACGCTGGGCTCCCGCGGCGGAGCCGTCATCTCTATGAGCGCACGCGGCGCCCCTTCCAGGATTCCGCTGCGCCACAGCGACCACACACTCGCAATTGAGGGCACCCCGCTCGGCAGCCGATTCAATCGGTCGGGGTAGTACACATATCGGTTCCGAGCCGCAGGGTCTGTTTTCTTAGTGATCAGCATCTCGTCCCTCAATCCCAGCTCTTGCACCTAAAACACGCCAATCAGCCCAATTCAATTGATCCCCCCGTCCGCGCCCCCAATTACATCATACCAGGTGTGCAGTAACATGTGAATAGCGCAGCGTGCGCGGCCCCGACTCGAAAATAACCTCGCCGCCAGGCCCGTTGACGCGCTGCGACCTGATCCACCCGCCGGTCTCGGCCGCCGCTTCATGCAGCGTGATTTTGCTATTGGGGAACTCGCGCGAGACAAAGTATGCGCTGGACAGGCCGGCGACGCCGCCGCCGAGCACGGCAATGCGGTCGGGATAGGTGGAGGCAAAGCGGCATTGTGGAGGGGTCGGGCGGAGATGCCTCAATGGTGGGTTAAGGAGGGAGACATGTCTCTTGAGGAGCATTGCCGGCGGTAGGAACAGGGAGGGCGGGGTGCAGAGCCATGCGGGACGTGTGCCTGCATGTGAGGTTGAAAATTTGTCCGAGCGTCATGGGCTGGTTGGCGCTATGGGATGCACGATGTCGTACAGGACATTAGCTTGTGTGTGCTTCTCGATGCGGGGCTTTACGGGGCGCGATTGGATAGTTATAAGGAGAGCAGCACACTCGCTGCGAAATATGCAGAGTCCATTGGCAATGAAATCCCACCAGGTCGACAGCCCGTGTGTCTCAGACCTTATGCCGATAACGCCTCATTCAGCCTTATCCAACTATAGTACATGTGCAGTATCCTCCGAATGCAGCCCAGCTTCATTTCCTGCTCAAGGTATCGTAATCTATGCCCTTGCTATTGCCTACCAGTCTATGCCTGCAACGCCTCGTTCTCATTCGCCTGGCCCTGTCCCGGGATGATCGACTCCTCGGGCACATCTTCGTCTACAAACTTGCGCTCGCTGACATGCTCCTTCTCCTGGCCGTCCTTGTTTGCAACCCACTTGTTGGTCGGGGCTGACTTCTGGCCCGGCTCATGCTTGAATGTGCATCGCGGGTTCAGGCATGGATTGAACTTGCACATGGTCGATGTGTGGTGGAATGGGCAGCCAGGCTTTGTGCAGTCGCCACCATGGCGGCAAGGTCGCTCTGTTGGATGCTTGTACTGGCAGTTCTCTGGATCGCGGCAGTTGGGCCAAAACGCACACTCCTGCTCCGACTGGAACTTCTGTCGCTGTGCCGGCGAAGGATGCTTTCCAACGCACTTGCTGTTCTTACATGCCGCGCCAAAATCGCACGTATCGTTCATGTCAACAGGTGTGCCGGGAGGAGCCGCCGGCGATTGATGGACAAACCGGCAGTCTACGTTTGTGCAACGCAGGTTGAACTTGCACATGACCGACCCCTGGTCAGGGCGGCTTGTTTCAACGTCCATGCCGTCGCCGCTTTCTGCTGTTGAGCCCTCACCCATTGTCGCGTCTTGTCCATCCTTCTTGGTGAACTTTGTAGATGGGGTCATTCCGCCTCGCTGTGGTCGATCTATGCGCTGGTGCAGTGGCCTCTTGGCTCCGCCTCTCGTATTGCTCGAGTTGAAGTTGGGGTTGACGAAGCCGGTGGGCGCAGGACCACCGGAGAAGATTGACTGGAACATCTGCGCCTGCTGCTCGTACATCTGCATGATGGCCATCTGCTGCTGGGGATTCAGCATGCCGGGCATGCCGTTTTGGTTGTTCATGGCTGGCATTCCTGGCATTCCTGGCATGGCGTTCATGGGCATACCGCCGTTCATATTGTTCATGCCCTGGCCCATGTTCATGTTGGCGTTGGCCATGCCCCGCCCGTTGGCCATGGCCTCGATGCCGCGTCCGATACTCTGACCGCGAGGACCCTTTGGCGGGCCATTGCCGTGAGAGTTTATTCGGCCAACGCCTGCACCTGCGCCCCTAACGCGATGTAATGCGGCGTCGTCGTGGCGGTTCATCGATTTGTTGAGCTGGTTGAGCATGTTGCGGCCACCACGTGCTGGACGGGCTGCCTGTGCCCCGCTGCCGTTGCGCATGGCCTTAGGCCCAGTAGGGCTGCTTACTGTTAGTCGCTGTTCTGATGTCTCCCGTGCTATGCGCTGCAGAAGAGAGGGCAAGGGGCCATACATATTGCCTGCTGAGTCTCCGGTGCCTTCCATGTCGGTGTCCTCTGTTGGCGCTGATCCATCGTCAAGTGCGCTGTTCATTTGGTCCATGTTGGCAGATGAGGCTTGGGCGGCACTGCCACTACTCATTTGGCGCTTCATAATCTCGATCTGCTCGAATAACCACTGCGCAAATTGCTGCGTCTCTGTATTTTCGGGGCCCAGATCTAGAAGATCACTGGACAGCTCTTGGGCAACCTGGGTTTCATTCTTGTCGTTGGCCAACATAAGGAGAATGTAATCGAAAAGGGTCGTGTCATCGCCGCCGGTCGTCCACCCAAACTCGGCGAGCTTGGGCTGCACGACTTGTTGTAGCTGTGCCGCCAGCAACGATTCAGGGGTGAAGTCAGCCATAATGGAGACGCTTTGGGACGATGCGCGGGTAGGACCTGGCGTTGAGGTCGAGGTCGAGGCCGAGGGTGGGTATACAAAGGTGAAAGGAGCGAAAGCAGGCGCGTATTCAGTCGCGTCCTCTTTTTCGCGCTGGTGTTATTAAAATCCCTAAACAGCAATTCAGTGGTTAAGGCAAGGAGTTGCGCGTGGAGAAAAGTCGAGTGAAGTCGCTGTGTGGAGGCGCGAAGTTGCGAGGGAAAACGGCGGGTGTTCAAAGATTGCTTGGCAATCCACAAACGCACGTCCCTATTGCCGTTAGTCTGCGGCCTTCATACCCTGACCTGCTGACAACCTCCATAGGAGGCATATGTTTTATTTGCTTTGAAATCTCTCTACAATGCGTTAGATCGCACATAATGTGTTGTATCATACATTCTAATATCATCTATGCAGTATCACCCCTAAATCCCATAATTACCTTCATGTGACGACGGACTGCAGGCAACGATAACAACAATCAGTCTTGTCTGATCCACCGCGCTCAGCCCTCTTCTACAGACCTTGTCTATGTAGAGAAAGCCTAGTTTCCTGCCTCACTCACCCAACTACAGTCGCGGTTGGCTAGAAAAATCTGTTTTCAGCACCATATGCAAAATGGCTTCCCTAGTTGCATCTCAAAGGCACCTCCAGAAACTCCATAATACGGTCAATCATGTTCTCACAAAAGAAAAATCAACGCCAACCTCTTCTCATCTTCTGTCCAAGCACCGATTGGAGGCGATAGCAGCGATAAAGCAGGTTCTCATTCTACTACTGCATTAGCAAGGACTAACCTCAATCCAGAACATTTCTTGATGAATTCGAGCCTTGTGCAAAATCGGAAGCTCTAGGCGCATTGTCAGCCCTCCACTTGAAAATGTGCGCCAAACTGCCTCGCGAAATCAGGGATATGATCTACTCGCATCTCATCGTCAAGGAACCAATGACCGTTATCAGTTGGTCCGCGAACACTCCCAAATTCAAATCCATTTCCGACGTATTTACCGATTTTATTCGAGCAAAAAAGGCCTTTGATGCTGCAACCTTTGACACCCTTGAAACGGGAGGCTGGATAATTAATCCCGACTACGTTGGTCAAAGCATGGCCCGCGAAATCGCCAAGGTATTTTACCGCTTCACCTCTTTCAAATTGAACGACGACCGCTTCCTCCCTGAAATATTAACCAACGACCGCACACAAACGAATCTACAGCCGTACGAGAACATTCGCGGCACATTCATACTTAGTATATGTACCATATTTCGTCCTGGAGACTATGAAGACACGTGGCAGAATACAGAAAATGAAATATCTTTCCTAAAAGGTTTACATAACCGGATGAGCTACCTGACTCTTCTAAAACGTAAATCGCTGCTCGATCTCATCATAGAGTTTAAAATGACGCCGCGTTGGTACTTCGAACTTCAAACCAAGCGCCACTTGTACAACATCCTAGAAGCCTTGCGAGCACCTTTCTACCGACTGATTCATGGCGGATGGAAAGCCAGCGTCTTAGCTAGAACGAATAGGCGCAAAACCCCAGGAAAGCTCATTTCTGGGGGCCCGTTGAACTATTTCGCTCTGAGGAAAGAGGAGTGGGAAGAGGAGGTGAAGATTGATGGTCCAGAATGGCTGCCATCGAGAAATTTCATCTCAAGAGAGCAACTTGAGCAAACGGGTGGTGAATTGCTGCTGAGACAGCGTTTCGAGCAGAGGTGGGGACATTACGATTCTATCTACGAGTAAGCGATTTTTACTCTACACTTCGCTATTGGCAGAAAACATTATTCTTTATACTCCAGAATCTGAATTTCGAAGTGGAATGAGGACATGGTTGAACGACTTGTAAGATAGCTTGACTTTGAGCTTCATACGATTTTTCTTGCCCTGTTGATAGAAATTATAATCCTAAACAAGGCTGCATTATATTTTTTTATGCAATCTTACTAGCGTAAGAGAATGTAACACGTGTTACAATTTATGCTCGCGTTAGTAATCATTATATTATCTTGAACTGTGCAATACATATAGGTGAGTCTACCGATGTTAGTATCATCACTTGAATCACTTTCACACTACTAAATAGAATGCAAAGGCAAGAACCGAGTTCCAAACTCGCCCTGCACGACTTGGCCTACGTCAAGGCGAGCTCCTCATTCCTAAGCTCAAGAGGTTCTTAGCCAACTCTCAGTAAACCAAAAAGAAGCAGAATTATCCCTCCAGTGTATTAGCGTTATGTATAATATGTATAATAGAATTTAGGATTCTCTTACTGGAGGTTTTAGGCTGCTCCTGCGTTATCTATAGTTTTCTAGAGAAGAGATTATTGGTGATTGAGGTATACCAAGAAATGAGGGACCGAATAACAAAAATAGGGGCTGAACAACACGCGCCATGTCCAACAGCATACCGAAACTGCCATGGCCGTCCCGTGGCCGTCCCGCATCCGCCCGTTTCCTTAGCCAATCAGCACTATCGGAGCGTATCGGCATCATCACAACTATGGATGATCGCCGTCCAGGCGTCCAATATAAGCATCGACTATCGAATGGCATGCACGCAGTCGCATTGCATGGTACCCTAGACGGTCGGGCCTTCTAGGAAACAAATAAGAAGGGCTGAGGGGAACAATTTCGGTCCAAGTCCTGAACTTGGTTTCTCGACTCGGACAACAATGAAGGTGAAGAGTGTTATTGCGCTCAGCGGTTTTGCTGGATACGCGCGGTCAAGCGCATTTGAGCCGCAGGATTTCAATGTCACGGATGCGCTGGTGGAGAATGGCGTCGATGTTTCGAGCATCTCTGGTTTGGCCGAATTAGGAAGAGAAGGGGCTCAGCGGTCATTGGTTCAAGTGTGCACGATAGCTGTATGTTGTGCGCTTTTGGATCGCGATTGAAGCTGCTGATTATGCGTAGTGCAACGCGCTCAGAACGACGTATGGAGCGAACAATGTGTTTCTTGAGGGGACGGAGGCATACGATACGTTTACGAACGCGTATTGGTCTGCGCAACAGGGCACTGTGAATCCGCACTGCGTGTACAAGCCGACAAGCGCGATTCAGGTTTCAACGGCCGTTCTGGTATCGAGGCTGACTCGGTGTCCTTTTGCCGTGAAGGGTGGTGGGCATGCTGCTTTTGCTGGTGCTTCGAGCATCGAGGGGGGCATCACGATTGCGCTTGAAAATATGAATGAGGTTACGTTGTCTTCTGACAAGAAGATTGCAGCGGTTGGGCCTGGAAATACTTGGATCCGAGTCTACGAAATATTAGAGAAATATGGCCTAGCTGTGATAGGTGGTCGGGTGAGTGCTCTCCAACTCCACAGGTTTTTCTGTCTGTGATTTCTGACTATAGTATAGATGGCTACGGTTGGTGTCTCGGGGCTGACACTTGGCGGTGGTATATCGCATTTCGCCAACGATTACGGCTGGGGTTGTGATAACGTCGATTCTTTCGAAGTTGTGACAGCTCGTGGAAGTATCGTCACCGCAAGTGCAACAAATCTTCCAGACTTGTACTGGGCATTGCGCGGTGGCGGTAACAACTTTGGTATCATCACAAAATTTAATATGAGGACTTTGGCTCAAGTTGCCATGTGGGGTGGGTCGGTGGTTATACCTGAGTCTCAATTTGATGCAGTCTATACCACATACGCTAAGATTGCGAAGAATGCTGCTCAAGATACGAAACAAGCGCAGATTGTCTCCTTCCTCTTATTGAACGGCACGAGGATCGCGGGGGTTGACCTCGAATACTCCGATCCCACACCTTGGCCAGCAATCTTCGACGACTGGAAGTCGATTCCAAAAGTGCAAGACTCCACCTCTGTTTACAATCTCACGGAAGCCGTGAGCACGCTAGGAGCAGGATTACCTGACGGTCTTCAGCAAACGTACTGGGACCTGACTTTCAAACTGGATAGGGACTTGATGAAAGATCAAATGGACATTTTCTTCTCCATGCTTCCCGCCATCTTAGGTGCGGCAGATCTTCTACCTGTTTTGAGTTATCAAGCGATTACAGTACCCATGATGGAGAAAATGCAAAAGAATGGCGGGAACGCGCTCGGTCTGGATCCCAAGGAGGGGCCTATTTATATTGCTAACATGGGTCTGAGCTGGACCAATCCTGCCGACAACGATCGCATCATGTCGTTCAGCAACGCGTTATATGAGCGCCTTCAAGCTGAGGCAGTCAAGAGAGGGTTGGCGAACGATTTTATTTACATGAATTACGCTTCACCATACCAGGATCCGATTGCTAGCTACGGAGCAAGCAACAAGCGAAGGTTGAAGCAGATTGCTGCGGTTTATGATCCCTCTGCTGTGTTCCAGACACTGCAGCCTGGATATTTCAAGTTGGATGGAACGCCGTACGGGGCATTCCCAGCGCGAAAGTAAATGGCTTCCTGAAGCAGTGTGCAGAACGACGATTGGCAGCTGCTCTTGCTTAGACAAAGACGTGGCAGATAGTCAAGTGATTGCTACTGTCAATTCTAGAATAAAATCTATGTTCATATATCATAACAATTGCGCTGACCCGATTCAACGGCGAGAAAGATGTGAATAGAAAGTGATGCCAGGTCGCCACTGCGTGCCAAGACACACGGTCCGTGCGCACATGCGCTTGTCGCCTTTTCCACCGGCCGTCCTTCCATCACCATCACCACAACCTCACCCTCCGCCTTCCTCTCCACCCCCCCAACTTCCACCACTTGTCCCGACTGTAGGTCGTGTCATCCTGTGTCACAAAGACAACCCAGCAAATATCCGACATGTCTCGCGGCGGTGGCACCACGCTCTACGTCACCGGCTTCGGTCACGGCACCCGCGCTCGCGACCTGGCCTACGAGTTTGAGCGATATGGCCGGCTAGTCCGCTGCGACATTCCAGCCCCGCGCTCAGCTTCCAGCAGACTGTAAGTTATGCCCGTGTACCCTGGCCAAGTCCCCAGCGCTGACTAGACGCACAGCTTCGCCTTCGTCGAGTATGAGAGCAGGCGCGATGCCGACGACGCGTACCATGAGATGCACAATAAGCGCATTGGCCGTGACGACCTTCTCAAGATTGAGGTCCGAATCACCCTCCCCTCCGCCGCAACTTGTCCTAACAAAGCAGGTACAGTGGGCACGCACGCCTCCCTCAGCATCGTGGCGCTTCGACTCTGGCCGTGACCGTCCCCGTGGTGAGCGCTCGGAGCGCAGTGAGCGTGGCGGCGGCCGCGAGCGCTCTCCTCGTCGTCGTAGCACCTCGCCCCGCCGCGACCGGGAGGGCTTTTCGCCTCGCAAGGACGACCGCCGCGAGCGCGACTACGACCGCCGTGATCGCGACAGGTCCAGGAGCCCCAATGGTGACCGCGAGATGAAGGATGTCCGTGACCGCGAAGAGGACCGGAGCGAACGCCCAGACCGTGAACGCGACGACAGGCGCGACCGTGAACGCGAGGCTGGCGCACCCGTCGAAGAGCGCAAGAGTGAGACGCCTAATCAAGCCGAAGACGAAGTTCTCTGATCAGCGACAGACGATTCTCCTCCTCCCCCGGCGGTGCACGAAGATCTGGACGTTGCTGAGTAGAACGGAGGCCCTATTCCTCTGGGGTCAGACGGCCTATCTCCTACTGCGCTTGTTCTTTGATTCGATGGTTTCGGTGTTTCCTCCAAGATTGGGGCAAAGTATGGGTGTTTGATTAGCGGAAAAGGTCTATAGGTTTTGTTCTCTTTCGGAGTGGTGGGCTAGCGTTACTGCCAGCCATGCCACAGGTTAATCATATCAGCAGTCGGTACATTCGATTCGATATCTTCTCTTTGACGGTCGGTACCGGCGAATCCTCTTCGACGCCATCTGCTTTCCTGTTTTCGATCGATCGCTTTCGACACGCTTGACGCACACTCCCTGTACACTACTCGGTCGATCTATAGAACGTCGAACTTTCCATCCTCCCATCCCTCCCCGCTGCTCGCTCGATTCACTTCCCCGATCCCGCCGTCGTACCCTCCCGATGCGAAACATTACTTACCACGGTTTGTACTTTTTTTTTTCTATGTTGTGGACTCTATTGGTGTATATTGTGACCCCATCGACTGCTCGTGACTAGATTCCCTGTGCGTGTTCATCTCAACGATCTAAATGATTGCCTTTTATCCCTATTTCTGACTTTCATTCTAACTTGAGAACAGCAATTAATAGCCCACTGGTGGTAATGTAGTTTTCCAGCGTGAACTGTTCTGAAACTGTGTCACTTTATCTCTGGCTCTCCCCCATGGAGTTATCCACAGGTCCGTGATTCGATAGTCGTCCTGAGGTTGAACATATCGCGTTCTGTTGGGAAGAGAAAGGACTTCATGGTTGGCCCACGAATCGCCAGGGTTGAGATCTGATCCCCTCCCGTGAAATAAACTTATTCTATTGCCAATGCCGACCTTAGCGACGTAATCATAATCTTTGGCCGTGCCGTCAACTAGCGAGCGATTTGGTGGCCAATGACCACCCCAATGATCCATCCGCAAATCTGCCTTGTCAATGATGATGCACACGCTAGCGGCTTCGCTCAACAGGTTCTTCTCCTTGAACAAGCCTTCATATGTTCCATTATACGAGTAAGGTATGAGAAGGACGCGAATGGTAATGGTGGATGGACCCCTAGCAAAATATGGCTCTACGTCCCTCTTTTGCATGACTCTTAGCCATTGGATTGGCTGAATGTTGGCAGTGTTGGTGGGCGTTTGAAGGTGTCTGTTTCCCAAGACGTCACCTCCCCAGACTCCCCAGACTTCACGGTTCGCACTTATGACACTATTCACAGACCAATCAGTTGTGTTCGGCAGCTCGACCGCAGGACCACAATCACTGATCCGTTCCGCCAAAAACACCACTCCCAAGCACCCCATCGGTCGTCCATCCGTCAGTGCGTCAGGAAGTCGTTCGAGGGGAGCTAGAAAGCCTCGCGGGATACAGAATACTTCGCTTTCCAATTTTATGTTCCCAAGCTGCACTTTCGTCCAGTAGTCAAAGAGTGTATCAGTAATCTTCTCGTGTGCTCCTGGATTTGCGACAAGGGGAAGGTAGTAGATCTTGATGTTAACATATTCTAGCTTTGTGGCATTTGCTGTTGAGCTTTCACCTGTTTGAGGTGAAGGTGCAGTTATACTACCCGATCCTCCGGACATAGCTACCTTTGACGCAGCATACATCTCTTGGAAGAAGCCATCAATGTACCGATCAAGATCGGAACCAGACATGCTGCTCGACGTTTACAGGAAAGTTTCTGCAGACAAGGAACAAACGATGTGGCTCGGCTTGAGAATTTATACTCTGGCTTCGCCCCTGGTACGCAGCGTTGATGACTGACCCAGCTGCGACTTTTCCACTAAGAGTAGTCATGGTACCTGGAGTATGACGCTTTCGCGATTTCGCGATCGGCGCGATGCGCGTCGACCATGACGATGCGTCAAGTGCGACAACTTTAGCAAAGGCTACCTTTCTTTAGAGTCATTGAGAGGTCGGAGTACAGCATGGCTTCTGAATGAAATATTTTAAATTCGAAACTATAGTCTAGACTGCATTGATGGAAACCGAAATCATCCTTCACCCTGATGACACCTAAGCCTGGGAAGTATTGAGAACACGTCTGAGCATATTTTCGTGCTGCTTCTCAGTACTCTCATTTCTTAGTCCCGCGCAGCTGTCATTTCTACCTAGGTGCCCCTTATGATACTTTTGGCTACATACATATGACCAAGAAGCTTAATCAAGGGATAAATGCTTTCTCCTAGGCCCTCGATATATTCTAGGTATTGATCGATGTAAGAACGCAATTCTATATCTCGGGAAGATCTATAGGTGCCGTAATCCCCAAGGCCGCTAGGTACAGGCAGAGCCATACCTGATGGGTCAAGCTTTTTGTATCAAGGTCCTCAATGTATCACATGTCCAAAAATCATTGATGTAGACTCGGTGGCTAAATGTCCGTCGGTGCATCAGCATCATTAATCCAGGCAGGGTATGCCGGGGGGCACCAATGAACAGTGCCCTGGTAATCTTGGGATTGGAGCTGTCGAATTGATCGCGATTGCGTAATCGAGTGATTTAGCCACACCATATAGCAATGATCTATGACTTTCGATTTCACGGTTCAAGGCCGATCTCTTGATGTACATAAGGGTGCTTTGCGGCTCTTGTTTCTCTCGGATCAGGCTATTTTTCCATTCTCATGAGAGATAAAGACTGGTGGATATAGAGCTTTCATGCGTTTCTCAAGTGAGGAAAGGGGTTTGGAGTTCTGTCGCGGCCTATTTGCTGCATTCATACTCTAACCATGCCCCGCTGAAAGAGTTAAAGTTGCGCGAGACATGTTTGAAGAATAATTGTGCTGCTTACCTTCTCCGACTGCGATGACAAAATGGCCTACTCTATTGGTGGAGCGAGCTCAATGCTTGAAGATGAGTCGCAGTTGGAGCCAACACCAAGATTCGTAGCCTACTCATGGCCATGAGGTCACAAGCTGTTGTGGTCCGCGACCTCAACATGATTGGTACCACAGTGACTGTACGCCGTCGAGGTGGGTCTTGGAGTTAGAGACCTGATAGGTTCAGGCTTAATATAGTCAGTTCAGACATCATGTTCGTGTTCATGCACTAACAGAGCATAAACATCGTTTGAACATCGCTCAGATACCATTTCTAGTAGATTTTGTCCCGTACAGCGCAGGGCAGGATCAACGATTCCGTGGCAGGCACCACCCCAACTCGTGATGTAGTACCCAATACAATATATCTAACCCCTCCTACCAACTGCAGGTCGAAACCTGTACCCTATCCCGTGCATCTCAGTATGCCATAGTATTAAGATTGAGAAAGCGTTAAGATATCAAGATAGCATGGGACTTGTTACGCTACTGAGGCGATGTATGTTAAGAGGTAGGTAGTGATGAGAGTGATTAAGTAACGAGGGAAAGATTTGGTAAACTTCAGATAACCTCTCCTAAGGTGAACAGTTGACTGAAAGGACTGTACGTAGAATGATGAGGTATAGTTCATGCCAGTCTTAAAAACGACATCACGATTCAAATAATTAGTTGGTTCTGCTCAAGCCAGTTAAATATAGAAAATAGCATCTTGAAGTTTATCGGTAATACTACACCAAAAGCTGTCTAGGCTTGATTAGAAGGATTACACTCCGACCATAGCACTCTAGCCTCAGAACCCAAATATTCTTCCGACCAGGGCCAGAACGAAAGTTGCTCAAGAAATTCATCGCAGGTGATTATTCCCAAAGCGTTGCATAAGTACGAGATAGCGGTGACGAAAAGTTGTCTGAGGTCATTATCTCGTGCTCCTATACCACCCATCACAACAACCCAAAGCATGAGCCCCGACACCTCTTTTGCCTCTAAAGGTTGACTTGTAAACTCGAGTACGGAATCTCTCAGCCTCTTTGCGAGACGATGCGGTACCTCGGCATTTTTCTCGAACGTTCGAAATACTCGGTTTGTATAAATCTGTGCGGCTAGGCACACAGCCTTAGAGTAGTTGTTGAATTGGTGCCCCTTGGTGATTTGTAGGATCTTGTATTCGAGGGAGAAGCGAGAGACCACGAAGGCTTGGACATCCGCTTGTCTATACAGTGAATATGCACCGCCAGTTATAAATTCATTAAGGTCGTGCATCCTGACGAAGCAATCTATAAGGGACTCATCAATGTGACCAAATGTAGCACTAATCAGGCAGGCAACCTCTTTGACATTTACTGCTTGAGATTTTCGTAATTCATCGAGGCTAGGTTGAATTACTTCGGGTGAGAATTCGGGATCGGCATCAAACATGTAGCAGCCTAGCAGGTCAACACTATTCGAAAGTCAGCTAAATCATACGTAATAGCCTGAAGGGCCCTACTCAAGTATTGTGAACCGGGCGACACTCAGTGCACTCTTTGCACCAAGTGATTCTGCCAGTTGCCGCAGAGCCCGCATGTGCATCCTCCATCCTTGTTCGTTAAGTGAGATTAGCTGAGGAATTTCCCGTTAGCCGAATTCAGAAAATATCAGTTCATAATCAAGAGATGCAGCTTCACTTACTTCAAGACTGGCAAGGTTCATGATACTCAAGGCGGTCGCAACATCGATGTGAACATTTCCATCGCCGATCATATGACTCTTCACAAGCTCAATGGTTCGCTGCTTATATCTAAGAGCTGTGATTTTCCCAGTTTTTAACTCGAAGAGAGATAACTGCTCGCTATGGAGTAGTCTCAAACAAGCGATGGCCACTGCACCATTCAAGACCTTTTCATCTTGTAGCGCCATGCAAATCATGATGCGATGACCAGGATTTAGGTAAAATAAGTTCTTCACTGGGAAGAGTGAAGGGCCCAGTACTGTCTCTTCTAACAGATTGTTAACATAATGCAATGAATCGCAATGCTTCGAGACCGCACTTACGGTATTCGAGCATAAAATACATGTGCCGTTGCATGTCAACAACGAAAGGAGACATCCGCATCCCGATTTGTGTGCTGTGTTCTAGACCTTGACTTCCGCCATTGCCGCATTCATTTCTAGGCACAATTGGTCTCCTTCGTTTCCGCGAGCGTAGTTGGGTAGCATTACCACGCACTAATCTCCGGTTTTCTGGACTGAGATACTCCGATGGCTTAGAGCTATTGATGAACTTGAACTCAACTTCGTTAGTCATTACACGCTCCTTCCTGCCCAGGTGTGTGAATAGCCGTGTCTGGACAGCCAGAGCGGCTGGGCTTCATTGAATATAAACTGCCGGGATTTGATAGCATCCTACGCGCTTCGGATAGTGCGATGCAATAAATGTACAAAAGCGAATAAAAGACTGTATTTGTCATGGAGCTGTGATGGGTCCATAGTCAGCTCAGCCTCGTGCATGTCAGAAACCAACTCAATTAGGGAAAGCGTCAGCTAGTCTTACGAAAAGGCCACAGCCGCAATGGGTGAACATGTCCAATGCAAATCGTAGTTCCTTACAAGATTGAGCGTATAACGCCCTTTGCCAGGTCTCAGCCCTGAAGGGATCCACTGTTTCGACCTTTCGGCGTCAAAAAGGTGTAAAGTCATTCTAGGGTTAGGGGTAGTTTCACCTTTTCCCTCCTCGAATGTTGCACGATAAGTAATATCATGTGGAGAAGAATATTTATTTCAGTCAGGCATGTCCAAGGTTGAATTCAGTGACTTCCCAAGCGCCTGGGCCGCATCGCAATAGCCTGTTTGAATATTTAGGGCTTCCTATCACAAATCATTGATGATATCACGCCGAGTCATTCTGTCTACGCATATGCAGGCTGAGGCATCACGCGCTCTTGCATGTCCCAGCCATAAGGATTTATATGTTCTGAGATACCCATTTAGAATCGCGTGTCATGACAAATATGCAACTTTAGGCGATAGGAGGCTTTGCAAATGTAAAGGGGCGGAGCTGACACCGAGTCATTGATTACTCCCTGACTACCCGTTTATGGATAGCGATCAAATACAAATATGCAAAAAGACATGCCATATCAAGTTTATTATGTATGAGGTAATTGAGACTTTCAACCACCGAGTATAAAGGCTAGTATCTATTACTTGACTTTGAAAGCACAATTCATATCACCTCGATCATCACTTGATTCATCTTACCATGGCTTCGATACTGATTGTTGCCGTTCTCGCGCTTATCTCCAAAATCCCTCGTAGTCATGCGATTCAAACAGCTAACCCGGTACTCGAACGACCTCATACAACCGCGGCGCAATGCTTTGAATACATCATTCCTCTGACGGTCACCTCAGAGAATCTAATCTCCAATCTTTCAAAATTCGAAGACAATTTCGATGTTGTCGATTTCATCTTTGATTACTCTCGCAAGGATAGTAATATGACCTTCCACCCATGGAAAGGATCGGAGAACGTAACCGCAAGCTATAAGATCAGTGGGACCTTTTGCTCTCCAAAGTCCCTAGCTGGAAATGGCCGCGAGAAGACTGTTCTGCTTGCAACCCATGGGTTAGCCTACGATGGGAGGTACTGGGATTCAAGCTACAAGCCAGACGAGTATAACTTTGTTGAAGCTATGATCAAAGAAGGTTATTCGGTTTTTTTTTTATGACCGTCTTGGAACTGGTCACTCACAAGTGTAAGACTGCTAGCAATTTACGTTACATATATATCTAATGTTTCTCAGAGCCTCTGGATATATCAATCAAGCTGCAATTCAAGTCGAGATCATTGCAAGCCTCGTGTCGGTTATTCGAGACGGCTCGTATACTCGAGACATTGGCAAGCCGAACAAACTAGTACTATTTGGTCATTCTTTTGGCTCAATCATCTCGAATCTGGCTGTCGCAAAATATCCTCAGCTGGCTGACGCTATAGTACTTACGGGACTGGCTTATGCTGGTGATAACGATAGACAGAAGTCTTTGGAAGCAACGGCTCCACGCATTGCCTCAAGCTTATACCCAGACCGTTTTTCTTACCTAGACTCTGGTTACGTTCTCGCGGCGGATATATATGCGCATATTAACACCTTCTTCAAAGCTCCGGCATACGAAGTTGAGGCCGCAAAATACGCATACTCAACAAATGCCCCACTTGCTGTTACCGAGTACCTTACTACAACTACTACAAGCCTGTTTAGTCCAGATTACGAAGGTGCTGTCTTAGTCACTACAGGAGAATTCGACTTCCTTGCTTGTGATGGAGAGTGTTATAGTTCGTTTGCAGTACAGCCATTGGATACGATATTCCCAAAAAGTCGTTTCCGCGACGCTTTCGTTCAGCCTGGTGCAGGCCATGCGATCAATTTTGCAGCCAATGCTACTGGGTTCTATCAGGGCATTAACAAATTTCTCGAGAAAGCTGGTTTCTAGGCGAGGCCGTAGGCTAAGAATAAGCGATGGGATTGATCATATCGATCTTTCTGGTGGTACTTACTGCTTGTTTTGTTGCCGTGGTAGAGAGCAATATATTTGTATATTCCGACCGCATGTACCGTTATCTATTACATTTCCTTCCATACTGCTTTTCATTGTCAGGTACTTTCTATAAAGCAACAAGCTCTTATAATAAAATAGAATAGGATGTGTTAAACTTCTATACAAATAGTAAACTAAGAAAGTTTAAACTATTAGTGCTAGATAAAGAGATATTAAAAATACCTAATATAATAAGAGCTAGAGTAGCCTCTAATAAATCTTTAAAGTCTATCTTAGCTTTTAGTATATAAGACTATATAGATAATTTAGTATTATTATAAGCTTTTAGTTTATAAAAGTAGTTTATATATAACTAGAGCTTTACTATTTTATAAGTAGTCTTAGAGATTAGGTTATACTAAGCTTATTTAGTAATAGCTAGCTATAATAATAGTTTTACTCTAGCTTTATTAATAGCTCTCTCTATATAATTTAGAAGTAATAGATTAAGTAATAATTAAGTACTTATATTTAGTAAGAGAAATACTAGAAAGAGTATAATAATACTAAATATTAGCCTAAATATACTTACTATAAGCCTTACTATCTTTTAAAGTTATTAGATAAGTTAACTTTAGATTAGTATAATAAAAATAAAGAATTATTTTAACTTTATTTTAAGTAATATAGTTAATAAGTAATAACTTATTATATTAGAAATAAGAAGGTATAAAAAGTAATAAAGAGCTAGAGATTAATAAAGAAAATAAGTTAATAACTTGTTAGATAAGTTACACGATTAGATACTCGATACGCGATTATATATATAATTGCTAAGTTACTAACTCTACTATAGCTAAAAGGATTATAGCCTTAACTTTTATAAATAAAGAATCTTATATATAAGGAGATAGACTATATTAGTATAACTAATACAATAAAGAAACTAGCACCTTAATAGAAAGGATATTAAGGATCTAGCTTACTACTATCTCGAGAGACCTAGCTAAGACTACTATATCGTAGATATATAGATAGAGTATAGAGCTAGAAATAGATAAGAGAATTAATTAACTCTTTACTTACTAAGTTTATACCTAGTACTTTTAAGTTATAAGTAACTAAATAAAAAAAGGCTTTTCTAAAAGCCTTAGTATCTCTCTCTAATAAGGCTCTTTATTATAGGTGTAATAGAAGAAATCGAGATAGAACTAATTAGTCCTAATCTAGGCGCTAACGAAGTATAGGACAAGTAGGGTAACGACCTTAATTAGGAAACTATACATAACTAGGACACCTAGGCTAATCTATAATCTATAGACTCTTAGCACTAATAGATTATAGATTAAGACAATCTATAATCTACTAGTCTTAGTAAATATAGATTATAGATTACGACGAGTATATAGTTAGTAAGATGCGCATTATTAGGATAGTATTAGTAATTTAATCTATTAACTATAGAACGCTAATATAAGATAGTTGTAAAATATCTTCTATTATTTATAGTTATTGTAGATTACTCTAGAACTTTTACTATTAACTCCTAATCTACTAACCCCTAATATAGGTGCCTATAGTTAATAATAGGTAGCTTATTACACCTTACTAATTTAGTTATTACAAGAAGCAAAGCGTAAGTAGCGCGTAGTCTAGCTAATATAATAGTAGAAAGCTTAACTAAATAAATAAGTAAAGCCCCTAAGAGTAGTCTAGAAATAGATAGTACTATATAGGAAACAATTAAGGGTCGTCTTAACTAACTAATTAACAATAAAGAAGATATAAAGATAGTAATTAATACCTTAGAGATATAGAACAAGGAACTATAAGATTACGCAAAACAAAACAAGGTATAGATTAAAGCTATTATCTAAGGTTAGAATTAGATAGAACTAATTACGTAACGCTTAGAGATAAGTACAACAAAGAAGCTACTAAAGATACCTATCCTTAAGAAGTTTAATAGAATAAGAGAAAAGCTAAGACCCTTTATTATATTAGTATAACTCTAGATAGATATATAAGTACTACACTTTAATATAGAAGAAAAGAAGGTAATATATATTAGATTGCACCTTAAAGAAGACGTAATAAGATAGTACAAACTTTACTAGATAGATTATACAACGTATTTACTAATAACTTAGAAGGATAAGACTAGAGCTATTTTTAGAAGTTATAAGTACTTTACTAAACAAATAAGAGTAGTATTTAGAGATATAGACGTTACCTAATAAGTTAAAGAGTAGCTAGAGAAGCTTATATAGAACTAGAGTATTCCTAAGTACGTATTATAGTTTAAATAACTATCCTAAAATATAGAATAGAACAAGTTAGCCTTAATATTACGATTTAAATAAGGACTTAACTCTAAAATCTAATACAAGATAATATATATAGAGAAACTATAAATACTAGAAGCTCTAAAGTAATAGGTAATCTAAATTAATAATAATCTTTAAGAATAGAAGAAAAACAAATATAGAAGTTACACCTAGAACTACAATAAGGGAGACCTAATAGTCCTTAACGCAAATAAAAACAAAAAGAAGAAAAAGAAGAATAAAGACTTTACGTACTTTAACTATAGTAAACTAGGCTACTACGTAAAAGATTACTAATTATAAAGAAAGAAAGATATAGTATATTATAAATATAGGAAACTAGGACACTTTATAAAAGATTATAGAAGTAAAGACCTAAAGAAAGAAACTTAGTTAAAGATAACTAAAAAGAAGAAAGAAGTACTATAAGTATAGGCTAAACCTTAAGAGAAAGTAGCTAGAAGTAAAGAAGTATAACACGTAATACTTTATTAGACCTTTTGTTATAATAATAACTACTATATATATCTTTCTAGTAAATAGAGAGTAGTATAGTTCCTATAAAAATAGAGATATAGAGTAGCTATAATAAAAAAAAGTAGAACAAAAGCTTAGCTATAAAAAATAGCCTAAGTAATAGACCTACTAATAGAAGACTTAGAAAAGGAAGAGCCCCTAGTACTATTAATCTAGGCTAAAGAACTAGCACTAGATAAAGAGACTACTACAACTACCTCTAAAGGACTAAGAAGAAGTAAAGAACAAGTTAGTATAAGAGGTATAGAGTATACCTAGCTAATAATATATAGTTATAATAGTTACACGATAATAAATATAAAGGAATAAAATAGAAAATAAAAGTTTATTTAGAAATACTTACTAGTTATAAGTATAGAAGAAGCGTACAAAGACTAAAAAGAATATAATCTTAAAGAAACTAAGTTTATACTATTTTAAGAATAGATAAAGTAATATATAGTTATAGTAAGAAGAATACTTATATAGAGAGAATAGTAATACCTTATAAGAAAGATATAATAGATTAACAAAGCTTATATACTAAGAGTACTAGTAGTATACTATATCCTAATAATAAATATACTTAGCAAAGACAAGTACTAAGAAGGAGATAATAAGATAATAGATCTAGAATATCTAGTATATTTTAAAGCATTATAAATATTATACCTAGATAAGAATTATATTATATATAAGAACCTTAAAGTAAATAACAACGTATAGCTTATAAGGAGAAAAGGCTATAACTATACAAGAGTAATTATAGTAGAAGACGTCTAAGGATAAGAAATAATCCTAGAAGATAGATACGTAGTAGTAAGACCTAGACCTAAATTAACTAAGAAATACGTCTAAAGAGGACTATAGTATAAATATATAAATAATAAATACTTTAAACACAAAATATATAAACTTAAAGTAAGCCTATAGCCTTAGAAAGATAGATAGTTTAATAAGACGCTAAAGTAAAAAAGGCTAGAAAGTATAAGAGGCCTATATATTATAAAAACAAGTATATACTAAGGAAAGAAAGTATAATTAATAATTAATAGTAGAGCTACAAGAAACTTTATATTAAAGAAGTTTATAGAAATATAGAGAATAAAGTATATAATAAAGAAATACTCTTAATAACTAAGTACAATTAAAGGAAAGCTATTCTAAGAACTTATATAGTTCGAGACAACACCTTTAATACTAAAGTTAAAAAGACTAGAAATTAAGAATATAGTTATAGATATAACAACAATTAATAACAAACAAGATATAATACTAGGAATACTATAGTTATAGATAACTAACCTAAGAATTAATTAGAGAATAAGAGAAATTAACTATCTTAGACAAGATATATTAAAAGCTAACATAAGTATATATAAAGGAGAATTCCTAGAAGAATATAAAAAATAAGAGAGATAGCTTATAGAGCTAGAAGACTACTTTCTAGAATATTAACTATAGAACTTAGTAATAGAACTAGAAGAAGGTAAAGACGTAAGATAGAGCCTAGTCTATTAAAAAATAGAAGAGGAGTCTAAAATTAAATAAATATTTATCTAAAATATAATAAAGAAGAGATAGATATAGGAATCTAAATCTAGAGTAGTATATAGACTTATATTTATAGACAAAAAGGGAATAAATAATAAAAGACTTTACGTAGATTTTAGAAAAACTAACGTAATTACTAATAAGAATTAATACCTACTACTACAAATAGATAGAATATAAGATAAACTATAAAGAGCAAAGATCTTTATAAAGTTAGATATCTAGAATACTTACTATTAGATTAGAATTAAAAAAGGTAATAAGTAGAAAATAGTATTTAGAACATAGTATAGACTATATAAATACTTAGTTATACTATTTAGCTTAATAAACACACTAGTAGTATTCTAAGAAAGAATTAATATAGTACTAAGAGAGTACTTAGATATATTTATATTTGTATACTTAGACAATATCCTTATATTCTTAGAAATAAAAGAAGAATATATATAATATATATATAAAGTACTAAAGAAACTAGTAGAAGCTAAAATATTTCTTAAAATAAGAAAATGCGAGTTTTATATAAAAGAAATAGACTTCCT
Organism: Ophiosphaerella korrae; assembly: GCA_028456385.1. Lineage (NCBI taxonomy): Eukaryota > Fungi > Ascomycota > Dothideomycetes > Pleosporales > Phaeosphaeriaceae > Ophiosphaerella > Ophiosphaerella korrae. Next base: position 62,757 of record JALNQF010000202.1, read on the forward strand.
TAGATTTATTATTAAACTAGGAAAAATTAGGATTAACCTAGAAAAGATTAGATTAATTAACAAATAGCTAACACTAAGAAACCTAAAAGAGGTACAATAATTTTATAGACTAGCTAATTTTTATAAGAAATTAATAATAAGATAGTCTAAAGATATAAAACTAATAATAAACCTTATAAAGAAAGATACACTATTTAAATAGATAAAAGAGTACAATAAAGTATTTAATAAGATTAAGAAAAAGTTTATAGAGAACCTAGTTATTAGGATATATAACCTAGACCTACTAGTAATAGTAAAAATAGATATATCTAACTTAGTCTATAGAATAGCACTAATACAAGAAGATCTAGAGACTAAGAAAGAATATTTAGTTAAATACTTCTCTAAGAAAATAAAAATAGTAGAACTTAACTACCTAATCTATAACAAAGAGATACTAGTAATCTATAAAGTATTTAAATAATAGAGAGTATACCTATAAAGAGTAAAGTACTAGATAAAGGTCTATATAGACTATAAGAACCTTATAGGATTTATAATAAATAAAGAATTATTATAACGCTATATAAGATAGTAGGAGTTCCTATTAATATTTAATATAGAAATTATATATATAAAAGGAAAAGATAATTAATTTATAGATACTCTTAGTAGAAGACTAGACTTATAAGAAGAAGTAAGCGCTACTAGTATAGTTCTAATTAAGAATAAAAAAGGATACTTAGTCCTAAATATACCTAAGATAGCTATAATACTTAAAAGAATAAGTAGCGAGCTAGATAAATAGATTTAGAAAATAACGTAAGAAGTAACTAAAGAAATAGAGAAACTAGAAATCTAAGAAGGATTTACACAAGTATATAAAAGAATATATATTCTAAGTAAGATATAAAGAGAATTTATATAACAATTCTATAAATTACTAGTATATAGTTACTAAAGAATTAAAAAAATATTAGATAGACTACTACAAGAATACTATATCCTAAGAGTAAGATAACTAGTAATAGAAGTACTACAAGATTATATAGAATACTACAAGAATAAATACAATAGATACGCACTATATAGAATATTATAACTAAGAGAGATACTAGAATAACTATAAGGAGTTATTATAATAGACTTTATTACAAAATTACCTAAGTCTAAAGACTTAATATTAGGAGTTAAGTATAATAGAATTATAATAATAGTAGATAAACTTATAAAGTATATATACTTTAGACTATATAAAAAGAAAAGTAGGATAGAGGTTACTATATACTAAGTTCTAGGAACTATAATTAGTTAATATAAACTACTAAATAAGATTATTATAGATAAAGACGTATAATTTATATTAAAACTATAAAGAATAATAATAGCGTAATTAGGAATATAATACGTAATATCTATAGTATATTACTTATAGATAGATAGATAGTTAGAATAAATAAATTAGATAGTAGAATAATACCTAAGATACTACCTTAACTACAACTAAAACAATTAGGTATAGTTACTACCTATAGTATAGTTAGCATATAATAGCGCAAAGAATATAGTAATAAAAGTATTACTTTTCTTTATAAACTATAGATTTAAGCCTAATATATACTAGATACTAAGAGACTAGATATCTTAGTTTCTAAGAAGAGAAAGTTTTACTAATAAACTTAAAGAGATATATAACTAATTAAAATAAGATATAGAATTCTTATATAATTATATAGTAAAATACTATAACAAGAAGTATAAAAAGAGACCTTAATTTAAAAAGAGAGAAAAAGTATAGTTAGTATAAAAGAATATTAAGAGTAAATAACTAAGTTTAAAACTAGACTACGTTAAGATAAGACTATATAAAATTAAGAAAGAAGTTACACTAGTTATATTTAAATTAAAGCTACTAAATAAGATAAAGATATACCTAATATTTTATATAGCCCTACTAGAATAAGTACTACAAGAAATAGAACTACTAGTATATAAAGTAGATATATATAGAGAATAAGAAGAATAAGAAGTTAAAGAAATTTTATAATACTAGTTCTATAATAGAAGAAACTACTACTTAGTAGAATAGATAGGTATAGATAAAAAAGGATAACTATAGAAAAAGATATAGGAACTAGAAGACAATCTTAATTACTCTAAGAAACTAGAGGAGTTCTAAAGTTAAAACTCTCTAGAACGCCTAGTAGTGTTATAGGGTTATATACTCGATATAGATCTAGGACCTAAGGGCTTATTAGTCTTAGGGAACTTGAACTTTATTAGCTAAACTAACTCTAAATATTGTTTATACTCCTATAGATTATATCTTACAACCTAAAGGCCTCTTAGCTACACTTTCCTCCTTACCTCTTTTCTTTAATAGTTTACCTCCTTATAAGCTCTTAGTACTCGTGTTTCCTTAGTAACTACCTACCCCCTTTTTTTTTACTATTCCTTTCTTTATAATACTCTACTATATACCTCCTCTTTTTATATAGAGCTTAGTCCTATTAAGCTACTATACTTAATTTAAGAGCCTCTAACCTAAAGAGAAGGTAAAACCTACCTTAACTTATAAACCCCTTTCTTATTTTGTTAGTAGTAAGGTACTTAAACTATTAGATCTAAAATAATTTAGATTTGTAATTTAGCCTTACCTTATAAATAGTCTAGTATCTAGCGCCGACTATATATATAGTTAGAGAGTAACTTAAGCCTTTTAGCTAAAATATTAATGTTAACAAAAGAGAATAAAGATATTAAGTTCCTAAGAGCTTTCTTCCTCTTAAATAACTTATAGCCCTTTAGGTATTAGTTACTATATATTGTCTATAAACTACTAATCTAACCCTAGCTATAGCTACAACCTACCTAGGCCTACCCTAAGAGAATACTAGCCTTATTAGCGCCGTTACCTAATATAAAGCTTAAGTTACGCTACCTCTATTTCTTTATATTAGCTATTGTTTTTATTTTAGAGCGTCTATAGATTAAGACTTTAAAGATACTACTCTTATCTTCTACTTATAATACCTTTCTCCTAAGGGCTCTAGATCTAATATCTAAGGGGTTATTTATAGAGTATTTACATAGTTTCTAGGTTATTTAATAAAATTTTTATATAGACGTATTATATAGCTTATAGTAGTAGCTACCTATTTTCTTACTATTTCTTTTTGCGTACGTTTTACAAGCTATAGTAGTTTTTACTTTTCTATAATAGTTCTTTTACTTAATACGTCTCTACTTACTAAATTCTTCTCTTACTTATTAATTTTTAATAGCTAGCTCTTTTCTTATATATATATATTTATTAGTTAAGCTAGTATAGGGCCTTTAGGCTCTATATTTAAACGTTTTTACTAGTAGTTAGGCTCTTATAGTTATTTACTCCTATAATTTTTAGTAAAGTTATAAATGCTCTCTAAGGGTGTACTTAAACTTTATCTCTTTATTTTTTATTCTATTTTCTTCTTCTTTTCTTTAAGCTTATCTTAGCTACTCTATACTCTCTTACTAGTTTCTTAGCTTTATTCTCTTATTTACTTTCTACTTTAATTATTATAGCTACTTTTAACTTCTAACCTAGGTCCTATATAGCTAGCTAGCTTAGCTAAAGTAACTATAGTAGTAATAATCCTTTTTAGCTACTTTACAACCTAGGTAGACTACCTTTAAGTTACTATTAAACTAAGAGTAAGGCTTCTTACTCTATTTCTATAATATATTATTTTTAGTATAAGAGTAAGTATCTATCTTTCTTACCTATAGGCTCTTAGGTCTTACTAACTACGCTTTTCTCTTAGTTATTACTTATTTCTTTAACTACTCTCTCTTACTTAACTTACTTTATAACTTTTTTAACTAAGCCCTTAATATTTTTAAAGAGTATAACTTTAGCTAGCTTTTTTTCTTTATCTAAGAGTTCGTATATACTTACTATAATAAGTATAAGAATAGAGCTTACTAGTAAAATAGTCCCTATAACATTTATTCTTATAACCCTAATAGCTTCTTCTACACTTCTAATAGCTCTTAGTCTCTCTTCTACTAGCTATACTATTAGGCACACTATTATAAAGGTTAAAGGATACCTACTTAAGACTCTTTAGCTACTTAGGCTACGCGCTTATAGGATCCTTCTTTAATTAATAATCTTTAAGAGATACAGGCCTATTATAAAGCTATAGTCTACGCGAGTTAGTATACTTAGAAGACTATTAGCCCTTATAGGGCCTTACTACTAGGGCTACTACTACTAGGCTCTAATAAGGCTATAGCTCGTAGTTCTAAAGAGGAAGGTAATTATAGCTATACTACTTATATTTGTAGTAGTATTAGATACTCTATTTTCTTTAATAATAAAGGTATTATCTACTTTAATAGCTTTTATATTTATTATTATATTTAGAGCTATAATTGTAAGTTAAGTAAGTCTTTAACCCTATTTTTCTTTTTACTTAATTTTATCCTAATAGTCTTTTAAAGCTTAGCTAACGCGTTTTTAGTAGTCTAGTAGCTAAACGCAAGTAAGTACTTTCTTAGGTTAAAGGTTTTACTAAGAGTTACTACTATATTACTAAGCTCTTTAAGTAGGCGCATACTTACGCTAATACTTTTATTTCTATAGCTACTTAGTCTTCTAGCTACTTTATTACTACGCCCTTTACGCGTAATACTATAGTAGCTAATATTTAGTATCTTATTTACTAAAACATTTCCCTAAGTTATTAAGTAGCCTATAGGCGTCCTCTTATAATACCTAGTAAGCTAGTACGTCCTTATAGGCTTAGGGCTTACCTAGTAGTATATAGTGTAGATAAGCCTAAAGATAATAACTTTAAGACTTCTAGCTATCCTTATAGCCTTACTAATAATCCTTTTTACTAGTAAGCCTATAGCTAGCGTCTCTAGAGTTATACTATACCTAAGAGTAAGTCTAATAATTCTTTACCTACTATTTTCTCTATAGTAGATAAGGCCCTTATTTATTAAGTTCTCTCTAGTTCCTTTTACTCTTTATCTCTTTCTAGTGTTAGTAAATACCTTTAAAGCGCTTCTTCTAGTAGTTCTAGCTTACCTTTAAGCTTTTATACTACTCTAAATTCTCTTTATTAACTACTAGCTTCTTAGGCCTTATAAGGTACGCCCTTATACCTTTCTTGCCCTACTAACCTAGAATTAGATATAGGTTACCTAAGTCTTAATAAGAGTTTAGGATATACTTATAAACGCCCTATTAAGTCTCTTACTACTCCTACTCTTACTTCTAGCTACTATCTAGCTACTCTTTTAACTTCTCCTCTTTACGCTCTACTTTCTAGTAGTAGTATTCTTACTCTAGTCTATTCTTAATTTAATATAATAGGTTTAAGCTCTTCTACTTCTCTTTTTAGGGGCCCTTAGTCTCTTATTTCTATACCTTTTCTACTTCTTTAGTATTCTCTTAGCTTTTTACTTTAAGATCTTTAGCTTTAGAATTAAGATTACTATTATACTTGTCGTCTAAGTAGTATTTACTCTTAGCTACCTAGGTTTAGTCTTAGAAGTCTTCTTACTACTTAAGCTTCTTTTTCTAGTTCTAAGGATAGTAATTAGTAATAATAGGTAATATAGGGTTTTTTTTTTTTTTTTTTTTTTTTTTCCTAGTATCTAAGTGCTAAGGCCTCTTTAGTTGTTTGTTTTTAGAGAAAATTAACTAAGTTCTTTTCTTCTTATTGCTAATTCTCCTATTTACTTATAATACCTACTTGTTCCCTCCCCTATTTAAAATTTTTAGCTAATCCTTAGCTAAAATTAATCTCCTTATTAGGTTCCTTTTATGCGAAGAATTTAAAGTTAGCTAGATTAAATTTAGGCTTTTATACTAGGATTTAAACTAATTGTAGCTAATAAGTTTATACTAGTAATAGTAAGTCCTATCTATATTGTTCTTATACTCGCCTACTTTGCCTTCTAAATACTAGCTCTATTAGCACTAGTTTATCTAATACTCTTTTAGGTTACTCCTTAGTATTAGGTAAGGCTTACTCTTCTTTTTATCTAACTATAAAATCTTTAGCTTCTAGCTCTAAATTTTCTAAGATATCTATTAGTTCCTACTAGCTTTACTAGTAGAATTCTACTACTCTTACTCCTAGAGTATAGTTTCTAAACTTTATACTATCTAGGTTAGTAAGCTAGTACTATCTAGAGGGATATAACTAGACAACTTAATAAGGGCCCTTCTACTAAGGTTAGAGTTTCTACTATCTAGATTTATTCTAGTTGCTAAATAAGTCTTAGACAAGTACTAATATTCTCTTAGGTATATCTTTTATATATAACGTCCTTTTAGTATTAAACTATTCTTTACTTTCTTCTCTTAGCCTAATTATATAATCTATAGCTTCTTAGAGTCTATTATTATATTTGTTAAACTACTAGGCTTATAATACTAGGAGCGTAGTAGTATTATAAACTTCTAACTATAAAAGGGTTTACTATATAGGGACGTAGAGTTTAATAAGTAAGACTTATTCCTAGCTATATATAAGGTATATTAGTATCTCTCTAGTACTACGTTTTACTATAACCTTATCTACCTATAGCGCGTAGAGTAGATTATCTACTTAATTACCTTTAATCTTTTAGAAGGTAGCTACTAACTCTTTATAGCTTCTTTCGATTATTTCTTAGCTTTAAGAGTAATAGGTACTTCTAATAACTCTTTAGGTACTATATAAGTAAGTAAGGTTAGTAACTAGTCCTTTATTTTCTAGTCCTCTATCTACTATTATTTTAAATAGTACTCTCTATCTTAAGAATATATCTTATTTTAGGAACTTTGCAATAGCTTCTAATATATTAACTCTAAAAGCTTTAGCCTCTACGTATAAGCTTATAAGGTCCTAATATATAATTATATATCTTTTACCTCTTTTACTATTAGGTATATAAACTATATCTAGTGTAATCTATCCCTATAGGACTTTAGGTCCCTAATTTAGGTATAGCTCTTCTTCTACTATCTAAGGTAAATAAAATTAATATTCTTAGTAAGATTTTATATAAGTTTCTACATCTTTAAATATATTTAGCTAGTAATATCGTGTCTAGATTTTTCGCTATATTCCTTCTTAGCCTTAGTATCTACTTTTATTATATAGTACCTTTAGAATTTCTAGCTACTCTTCTTTCTTATCTACTACTCTTTTTAGTAAGTACTATTTAGAGCCCTTAGCTTATAAGAGTCTTTATATAACCTTATACTTTTACGTATTTCTATAGAGCTTTTAGGTATCTATTCTACTTATTCTAGCTAGAGTTTATAGTGTTACTAGCTATTTTGTAATATTACGTAGAAAAGGCGTTTCTAGAGTATCTAGTACGCTTAGGTCTATTTCTATCTTTAAGTATATAAATTCTAGGTCCTAAGGGCTTATCTATAGCAAGATAAAGGTTATAGATCTTAAATAGTAGTCTATAAATTCTTCTACGTCTTCTTTAGGCTCTTTTAGTAGCTACTATCCTAGTAGCTCTAGTTACCTTAAGAGAGTATCTACTACTACGTTCTTTTTCCTAGCTACGTACTTTATATTAAATTCCTATATATTTAGAAAGGCGAGCTATCTTGTAATTAAGGCTCCTAGGAAGTCGCTAGCGCTTTAATTAAGTTAATCTACAAGTATATAGGTATCTATTTCTACTATAAAATAAACTCTATAGATCTATAAGTAGAATTTCTTAAGTACTAGTAGTATAGCTTTGTACTTATATTTCCTAGAATTCTAGTTACGCTCTAAAAGTAACTATACTCCTAATTTATAGCGTACTACGTTCTAATAGCTTTTTAGGTTTTCTTACTAGAGTACTACGCTCTAACTCTTTTTACTTCTATTAACTAATATAATAATTAGTCTAATAGGCTTACTATAGTCTATAGAGACTAATACTAGTATACTAGTTAGTTAGGTTTTTAATTTATCTATAGTAAGAAAAGCTTTTTAACTTTATTTAAATTCTTTATTCTTCTTTAGTAGCTTAAATAGTAGTATTACTATCTTAGTAAAACCTTTAATCTAGATTCTATAGTATACGTAAAAGCTAATAAATATTTAGACTTCTTTTAGAAATCTATAGGCTAGCTATTTAATTATCTTTTAGACCTTCTTATTAGCTAGGTACTAGCCCTCTTTATCTACTATATACCCTACAATCTCTATAGAGTTGTAGTACTAATCTAATTTAAGACCTAAAGTAGTAGTACTAGCCTTTTTAAGGTTACGTAAAACTTTATCTATATTAATAATATATTTACTAATAAACCTTTAGATCCTAGGTTCTAGTAAGTCTAAGTTATAGTCTATTTTTAGGCCTTTTACTACAATATTATCTATATATAATATATAGCTAGTTAGAATTAATTCTTATAAGATTTTAGTTACTACTTATATAAACTTAGTAATAGAGTTTATAGTACTTATAAGTAGAGTATATTACTATACTAGTCTATAAGTTAGCGTATAAAATACTATAAGTAGTCTAGAGTCCTAATAGAGCTCTACTTAATTATATCTAGAGAAGAAGTCTATTAGGGATACAACGTAGCAACCTATAAATTCCTCTAAGAATTTATCTAGGTTTAGAAGTAAGTTAGCGTCCCTAATAGTTATACTATTAGTGCGCTAGGTATTATTTATAAGTTAGTATCTTTAGTCCTTTTTCTTTACTAAAAACTAGAGGTTACTATATAGGCTTTTACTTAATTTAAAGACTCTTTAGTCTAACTATTCCTAAATTATCTTATTAACTACTTCTCTTAGTTTATAAAGTATAGAGAAGCTATCCTCTTTCTAAGCCTTATAAGGTACTATATTAATTTAAACTAGTAATATAACGTTAAAGTAGATATAGCCTAATTCTATAAAGTTAAAGCTTAACGTAGCTTCTTAATATAGAAAAACTTTAATTAGTATCTCTCTTTCTCTTAGCTATAGCTAGTTAGTAATCTTTATTTTTACTAGCTATTCTTCTATAACCTAAGTACTTATAGAAAAAAGAGTAGTCTTATTAGTAATATATTGTTAGAATTGTCTCTAGCTTTATTATTTGCTAGCTACTTAAGTTCTACTCTTACTTTCTAGTCTAATTAACCCTCTACTTAGTAAGGCTATACTAAAGAGTTATAGACTAGCTATACTTTTTTACCTTTTAACTTATATATAGTATTTAGCTTAAATTGTAGTTCTATCTTTAATAAGCTCTTAGGTGTCTATTTTCTTCTTTTTACTTATTTCTATATCCCTATAAGGTCTTCTAAGATTTCTAAGATACTTTTATCTAAAGAAATACTAGCTTGTTTTATTATTATTAGATCTACCTATAGATTATTCTATAATTCCTAGTATAGATACTAGGTACTACTAATAGTTCTCTAGGCGTCTCTTTCTTATTTCTCTATTTTCTAGGTATCTATTTATAGAACTCTACTCCTAGTAGTAAGGTTTCTTACTAGTTTTTCTATTATTATTATATTTATCTATTTTATACTTCCTATTCTATTAAATATTACTATAAACTTTATAGAAGTATTTTAATTTTTTAACTAAACTTTATAGTATATTTAGCTATTATCTTCCTATTTAAAAGAGTATTAATAATCTATTATAAATAGGTTCCTAAAGATTATTAAGTAAGAGAGACTTCTTATAATAAAGAAGTTAAACTAGACTTTAATACTTCTAATAATAACTAGTACGCCCTATATAATCTCTTTAAAGGACTCTTTTACTCTATTTGTAGTAACTAGCTATACTCTAGCTATTTCCTTAGGTATAGAAGTTATACTTAAGCTAGTAGCTAGAGCTATTTTAAGGTAGATTATATTAAGTTCTACTCCTAAGTTAAGTAGGGCTAGTAGTCTAGTCTTATAGACCTAGATTATTACTTTTAGGTATTCTTTTCTAAGTCTTTTAATTCTACTAGGTTAGTTATATTCTAAGTACTCTCTTACTATATTTATATTAGCTACAAAACTAGTAAGGCGTATAAGTATAATAAGAGGTACCTTAGTAGAGGAGCCTAAAGGTTTATAGGCTCTATACCTAACAATTTTTCTATTTATAGCTTTTACTATTACTTAGTTAAGAATATTAGTATTTATTATATATAGGTGTAGGCTATTCTAAGATAGAGCTACTAGTAGTCTCTTAGAGCTCTAAAGCGTCTCTCCTAAGTCTTTAGTTATACTTACTATTACTCTTATATTTATAAACTCCTCTAACTTATCTACTATAAAAGTAGGCTTTATAAGCTTCTTAAGAAAGTCTAGTATATTAGCTAAGAGTATTTATATAAGTAAAGATACTAGCGCTTCTATAACTTTTTATATTACCTCTTTAGTATTTAGTTCTAGAGTATTAATCTACTTAAGCTTTTTTACGTAGTTTTTTTATTTATCTATTTTTTTAAGAAGTTATTCTAGATCTATTTCTATTTCTATATTATTAAATTAGGTCTACTTAGATTTAAAGAATTTAGCCTCTTTTTTGTAATTATTTTGTATAGCTAGAATAGGTACTAAGAGCTCTTAGGTCCTAAACCCTACTATAGTAATATATATAGTTTTAGTAATATCTTCCTCTACTAGATCCCTTTTTATTTTTAGTTACTATATCTAGAATCTATTATATTCTTCTACGCTTATTATTCTATCTTCTTCTAAATTATCTATTATACTTCTAAGTAAGATTATTACTACTATTATCTAAGGCTATACTAGCTATTATATTGTAAGGTTTAGTATTACTTAAGAGTCTATTTCTCTATACTTTAGGTCTTGTATTCTCTACTAGATATACTAGATTATTATATTATTCTAGTTACCTCTTACTCTAATCTATTTAATAAACCCTTAGTAAGTTTACTCTATACCCTATTAGTATCTTCTAGTTTCTAGATTAAACTAAATCTATCTATTAAGTATTAAAGCTTTTCTTTTCTTATAGTTATTAACGTAGTAATTTAGGTTTCTATACCTAATACAACTACAAAAGTCTAAACTTATACTTACTATATTATTCTAATACTAAGGTTTTACGTTATTTTAAAATAGTAGTAGAAGGTTTTTTTTAAAATTATAGCCTTATTATAAAAGGTATTACTAACTATAGGTTTACTATAGCCTAAGGGGTCTATAAATACTTATCTACTTTAATTTATTTTTCTATAACTAAGTATACTTCTAGTAGCTAGATAAGTTCTTAGGCTTTAGCGTTTAGGTTGTTTATAGCTATAAAAGTAATTACTTAGAGTTTTATTATTTTAAAGTATTCTATAAGATTATTAACTTCTAATTATATAACTTCTATTCTTAGAAGTATTTAGACTCTCTTCTATCCTTAAGTCTAGTTATAAGAGTTAGGTATAAGCTTTATATTAAGAGGCCTAAATATTCCTTTAAGTATTATATATAGTTATTTCCTATAGCTTATAAGCTTTAGTATACTTATAGTTCTTTTAAAAGCTAAGTTAAAACGTTCTACTTATAGGTCTCTCTATACTAGCTAGTTAAGGTACTTCTAGATTATTTAAAAGTTAAAGTCTTCTACGTTTTTATTACCTAGGTTATATTTATTAAAGACTTTTTATATGTAGTACTTATTAAGTCCTTTTACTAAGTAGTATCTCTTTATAGCTTCTATAATTATTCTTACTCTTTAGTACTTTATAAACTAAAGGCTAAAGTTATTAAAGTAGTCTTAGAGAGAGAAGTTATTTATAAGTATGTATTACTATAGCTAGGTTTAGAGTACTTCTTTTATCTCTTCTTGTTGTGCCTTATTAGACACTTAGAACCTATTTCTTATTACCTCTCTAACTTTTACCTAATCTTTAGCTTTCTCTACCTTTATAAACTTAGTTATACTTTATTTAATAATATCTTTTCTTATCTTATTACTAAACGTAATAACGTTATAGATCTAGTCTCTAATAAGCTATCTATAAAAGATTACTTATTCCTTAATACTATCTAGAAACTCTATTATATTAGTACTAGTAAACTTAAACTTCTTATCTATAAATAGGTTTTATT
>JALNQF010000203.1:0-74491 GCA_028456385.1 Ophiosphaerella korrae
TAAATACAATAGAATCCTAATAATAGTAGATAAACTTATAAAGTACTTATACTTTAGACTATATAAAGAGAAAAGTAGGATAGAAGTTACTATATACTAGGTTCTAGGAACTATAATTAGCTAATACAGACTACTAGATAAAATTATTATAGATAGAGACGTAAGATTTATATTAAAACTATAGAGAACAATAATAGTATAATTAGGAATTAAATATACAATATTAATAGTATACTATCTATAGATAGATAGATAATTAGAACGTATAAATTAGATAGTAGAATAATACCTAAGATACTACCTTAATTATAACTAAAACAATTAGGTATAGTTACTACCTATAGTATAGTTAGTATATAATAGCGTAAAGAACATAGTAATAAGAGTATTACTCTTCTTTACAAACTATAGATTTAACCCTAACGTATACTAAATACTAAGAATTAAAATATCTTAGTTACTAAGAAGAGAAAACCTTGCTAATAGACTTAAGGATATACACAACTAATTAAGATAATACGTAGTATTTCTATAAGACTATATAAAAAAATATTATAACAAGAAATATATAAAGGGACTCTAATTTAAAGAAAGAGAAAAAGTATAGTTACTATAAAGAAATATTAAAAGTAAATAATTAAGCTTAAAACTAGACTATATTAAGATAGGACTATATAAAGTAGAAAAAGAAGTTATACTAGTTATATTTAAAGTAAGACTACTAAGTAAAATAAGGATATATCTAATATTCTATATAGTACTACTAGAAAAAGTACTACAAAATATAGAACTACTAGTGTACAAAGTAGATATATATAGAGAATAAGAAGAATAAGAAGTTAAAGAAATCCTAGTATATTAGTTCTATAATAGTAAGAACTACTACTTAGTAAAATAGATAAGAATAAATAAAAAAGGATAACTATAAAAAGAAATATAGGAACTAGAGGATAACTTTAATTACCCTAAGAAACTAGAGGAGTTCTAAAATTAAAACCCTCTAGAACGCCTTATAGTAAGTTAAGAAAACTAACAATACTACTACTAGATAAAGAGGTAATAGGAATACCTAATATAATAGGAGCTAGAGTAGCCTCTACTATATTATTTAAATCTAATTTAGCCTCTAAGGTATAAGACTATTTAGACAACTTAGCGTTATTATAAGCCTTTATCTTATAAAGACGCTTAATATAAGAATAAAGCTCTACTAGCTTATAAAGAGTTAACTTATACTTAGCCTTAGCTATAGCGAGCTATAATAATAATTATACTTAAGCCTTATTAATAGCTTACCTTATATAACTTAGTAGAAGGAAACTATATAGAAATTAAATACTTATACTCTATAAGTAAAACCTTAGAAGAAATATATTTATACTAAATATTAGTAAGGATATACTTATTATAGTACTTACTATTATTTAAAGATATAAGGTAGGAAAGACCTAATTTAGTATAATAATAACAAGAGAATATCTTAACTCTATTACAAATAATATAGGCTATAAGAAGAAGTTTATTACGCTAGGACTAGGATAGTATAGAAAGTAATAAAGAACTAAGAATTAATAAAGATATAGGATTAATAACTTTAGTACTAGTATAGAGAAATAAGAGACTATATAGAAGAGGGAATAGTATTATAGTAGTAATAAGGAAAACTAAGATAGAACTAATTAGTCTACGCTTAGCTACTAACAAAGTATAAGATAAGTAAGGTAATAACCTATAAGATAATAAGTTTAACTAGGAAGCTAACTATAATATAGATACGTAATAAATTTATAAATTTATAATCTTAGTAAATACAAAGTTATAAAGCTATTATATAACAAATTTGTAAATTTATAATCTTAGTAAATACAAAGTAATAAAGTAGCTAAGATATTATTACTATATAATTAGTAGAGATACGTATTATTAGGATAGTATTAGCAATTTAATCTTTTAACTATAGAACGCTAATACAAGATAATTACAAAACATCTTCTATTAATATTAGTTATTATAGATTACCTATACAAACTTTACTATTAACTCTTAATCTACTAATACTCTAATAGCTACTAGTAGTTAACGCTAGAAGCCTATTATAGAACTAATATACTAAGATTTCTTTAACTTCTTATTCTTCTTATTCTCTATATATATCTACTTTATATACTAGTAGTTTTACGTCTTATAGTACCTTTTCTAGTAGTACTACGTAGAATATTAGGTATATCCTTATTTTAATTAGTAGTCTTAATATTACTAGCTTACTAGGGTCGACTTCCTAATAGCCTAGATAGGTGTTAGTAGATTATAAGGTAATAACAAAAGCTCGTGTTATAATCTACAATAGGCTATAAATAATAGAAGATGTTTTGCAACTATCTCTATATTGTCGCTTATAGTTAATAATTAAATTACTAATACTATCTTAATAATGCGCATCGCTACTAACTATATACTTATCCTAATCTATTAATCTATTACTACTAAGAATAATAGATTATAGATTACCTTAATTTATAATCTATTAACGCTAAGAGTCTATAGATTATAGATTACTTTAGGTATCTTAATTATATATAGTTTCCTAATTAAGTTTGTATTCTTTGTATTTATAAGAACTTAATCCTTTAGTTATAAGGCTAATTAGTTCTATCTATATTTCTCTTGTTACTGTCGTAATACTTAATTTAAATATAACTAGTATAACTTCTTTCTCTACTTTATATAGTCTTATCTTAATATAATCTAGTTTTAAGCTTAATTGTTTACTTTTAATATTTCTTTATAGTAACTATACTTTTTCCTCTTCTTTAAATTAGAGTCTCTTTGTATATTTCTTATTATAATATTTTATTATATAATTTTATAGAAACTCTACGTCTTGTTTTAATTAACTATGTTACTAGCTTACTAGGGTTAACTTCCTAGTAGCCTTTCTAGTATTAGTAGACTGCAAAGTAATAGTAAAGGTTTAGATAAGTAATCTATAATAACTATAAATAATAGAAGATATCTTGTAACTATTTTGTATTAGCGTTCTATAGTTAGAAGATTAAATTACTAATACTATCTTAATAATACGCGTTGCTACTAACTATATACTTATCCTAATCTATTAATCTATTACTACTAAAGATAATAGATTATAGATTACCTTAATCTATAATCTATTAACGCTAAGAGTCTATAGATTATAGATTACCCTAGGTATCTTAATTATATATAGTTTCCTAATTAAGTTTATATTCTTTATATTTATAAGAACTTAATCCTTTATTTATAGGGCTAATTAGTTCTATCTATATTTCTCTTGTTACTATTATAATACTATCCCTTCTTCTAGGTAGGTCCTTGTTTACCTATCTTAGAGCTAAGGTTATTAACCTACTTTCTTTATTAATTTCTAGTTCCTTATTACTCTCTATAGTTGCCTCTTCTATACGTTATTAATATCTTCTTACTAATTACGTATTACGTAATAGTGTTAAAATATTTCTTTATTCTTATTATACTTCTTCTAAGTTAAATTCTAAGTACTCTCCTTATATAGTTTCTATAAATAATAGTAGAGCTTATAAAGTATATATCTATATAAACGTTTATAGTTCTTATAACGTGTCTAGTATCTTTCTTATAGAGTATATATTTATTATACTTATTCTTGTATCTAGGCTTAATAATAATAGGGAGAGCTGTTAACTAGGCTTAAGAGAAATTACTATCTTAAATTGTAGAGGCTAAAGCTAAGCGTAAGTAGATCTAGGAGCTTACGTAGAGTAAGCTAGTAAAAAATTAAGCTTATCTCTCTTGTCTTTATAAGATAAAGGCGCTAAATAATAAGAAATTAGCTATATAGTTAGTAGCTCTAGAAGCTAAGCTAGACTTAGATAAGGTATTTAGTGTTACTATAGTAGGTCCTACGTTAGGCGCTCCTATTACCTCTCTATCTAGCGATAGTAATATTAGTTCTCTTAGTTTGCTGCTAGGCGTTCTAGAGGGTTTTAACTTTAGAAGTCCTCTAGTTTCTTAAAGTAGTTAAGATTGTCCTCTAGTTCCTATATTTCTTCTTATAGTTATCCTTTTTTGTCTATACCTATTTATTTTACTAGATAGTAGTTCCTACTATTATAGAACTAATATACTAGGATTTCTTTAACTTCTTATTCTTCTTATTCTCTATACGTGTTTACTTTATATACTAGTAGTTCTACGTTTTATAGTGCTATCTTAAGTAGTACTATATAAAAGGTTAGGTATATCCTTATTTTATTTAGTAGCTTTAGTTTAAATATAACTAGTGTAACTTCTTTCTTAATTTTGTATAGTCCTATCTTAACATAGTCTAATTTTAAGCTTAGTCTCTTACTCTTAATATTTTTTTATACTAACTATACTTTTTCTCTTTTTCTAAATTAGGGTCCCTCTTTATATTTCTTATTATAGTATTTTACTATTTAATTATATAGGAATTCTATATCTTATCTTAATTACTCGTGTATATCTTTAAGTCTATTAGTAAAGTTTTCTCCTCTTAGAGACTAAGATATCTCTAGTCTTAGTATTCTATATACACTAGGGTTAAATCTATAGTTTATAAAGAAAAGTAATACTCCTATTATCTTATTCTTTGCGCTATTGTATGCTAACTATACTATAGGTAGTAACTGTACCTAGTTATTCTAGTTATAATTAAGGTAGTATCTTAAGTATTATTCTACTATCTAATTTATACATTCTAATTATCTATCTATCTATAAGTAGTATACTATTAATATTATATATTTAATTCCTAATTATACTGTTATTGTTCCCTATAGTTTTAATATAAATCTTACGTCTCTATTTATTATAATCTTGTCTAGTAGTCTATATTAGCTAATTATAGTTCCTAGAACCTAGTATACTATAACTTCTATTCTACTTTTCTCTTTATATAGTCTAAAATATAAGTACTTTATAAGTTTGTCTACTATTATTAGGATTCTATTATACTTAACTCCTAATATTAGGTTTTTTAACTTAGGTAGTTTTGTAATAAAATCTATTATAATAACTCTTTATAGTTATTCTAGTACTTCTACTAGTTATAACTTTCTATATAGTATATACCTACTATACTTATTCTTTTAGTATTCTATATAATCTTATAGTACTTCTATTACTAGTTATCTTACTCTTAGGATATAGTAATCTCTTAGCAGTCTATCTAGTATTTTGTTAATTCCTTAATATCTATATACTAGTAGTTTATAGAACTATTGTATAAATTCTCTTTATATTCTTCTTAGAATATATATTCTTCTATAGGCTTTTACAAGACTTTCTTTAATTTTAAGTTTCTTTATCTCTTTAGGGGCTTTTCTTGTTTCTTCTTAAATCTATTTATCTAGCTTACTACTCTTTCTTTTAAGTGTTGCGGCTATTTTAGTTATATTTAGGACTAAATATCCTTCTTTGTTTTTAACTAGAACTATACTAGTAACGCTTACTTCTTTCTATAAGTCTAGTCTTCTACTAAGAGCGTTTATAAATTAGTTATCTTTCTTTTTTATATATATAATTTCTATATTAAATATTAATAGGAATTCCTACTATCTTGTATATTATTATATTAGTTCTTTGTTTAGTATAAATCTTATAAGATTCCTATAGTCTATATAGACCTTTGTTTAGTATTTTACTCCTTATAGGTATACTCTCTATTGTTTAAATACTTTATAGATTGCTAGTATCTCTTTATTATAAATTAGATAGTTAAGCTCTACTAGCTTTATTTTCTTAGAGAAGTATTTAACTAAATACTCTTTCTTAGTCTTTAGGTCTTCTTGTATTAGTGCTATTCTATAGACTAAATTAGATGCGTCTATTTTTACTATTACTAGTAGGTCTAGGTTGTATATTCTAATAACTAGGTTTTCTATAAACTTCTTTTTAATCTTCTTAAATACTTTATTATATTCCTTTATCTATTTAAATAGTGTATCCTTTTTTATAAGCTTTGTTATTAGTTCTATATCTTTAAACTATCTTACTATTAACTTTTTGTAAAAGTTAGCTAAGCTATAAAATTATTATACTTCCTTTAGGTTCTTTAGTATTAGCTATTTGTTAATTAATCTAATTTTTTCTAGATTAATCTTGATTTTTCCTAGTTCGATAATAAATCTAAGGAAGTCTATTTCTTTTATATAGAATTTATATTTTCTTATTTTAAAGAATAGTTTACTTTCTCTTAGTTTTTCTAGTACTTTATATATATGCTGCACGTGTTCTTCTTCTATTTCTAAGAATATAAGGATATTATCTAGGTATATAAATATAAATATCTCTAAGTACTCTCTTAGTACTATATTTATTCTTTCCTAGAAGGCTACTAGTGCGTTTATTAAGCTAAAAGGTATAACTAGGTATTTATATAGTCTATATTGTGTTCTAAACGCTATTTTCTATTTATTACTTTTCTTAATTCTAATCTAGTAGTAGGCGTTCTAGATATCTAGTTTTGTAAAGATTCTTGCTTTCTATAGTCTATCTTGTATTACGTCTATTTATAGTAAGGGATATTAGTTCTTACTTATAATTACGTTAGTTTTTCTAAAGTCTACGTAAGGTCTTTTATTACTTATTCTCTTTTTATCTATAAATATAAGTCTATATACTACTAAGGACTTAGATTCTTATATCTATCTTTTCTTTAGTGCGTTTTTAATAAACGTTTATTTAATCTTAGATTCTTTTTCTATTTTTCTATAAACTAGGCTCTATCCTACGTCTTTATCTTCTTTTAGATCTATCGCTAAATCTTATAGTTAATATTCTAAGAAGTAATCTTTAGGTTCTATAAGCTATTTTTCCTATTTCTTATATTCTTCTAGGAATTCTCCTTTATATATAGCTATGTTAGCTTTTAATATTTCTTTCTTAAAGTAGCTAATTTTCTTTATTCTCTAATTAATTCTTAGGTTAGTTATTTATAACTATAGTATTTCTAGTATTATATCTTATTTATTATTAATTGTTGTTATATCTATAACTATATTCTTAATTGTTATCTCTTCTAGTTCTAGCGTAGAGGGTGTTGTCTTAAACCTTATAAGTTCCTAGAATAGTTTTCCTTTAATTATACTTAGTTGTTAAGAGTACTTCTTTATAGTATAGGTTATTCCTTAGTTTTCTACAAACTTCTTTAATATAAAGTTCTTTATAGCTCTACTATTAATTATTAATTATACTTTCCTTCTTTAATAAGTACTTATCTTTATAATATATAGGCCTCTTATACTTTCTAGTCTTTTTTACTTTAGTATTTTTATAAATTATCTATCTTCCTAAAGCTATAGCCTTATTTTAAGTTTATATTCTTTATATTTTAGATATTTATTATACTTGTATTTATACTATAGTCTTCTTTAGACGTATTTCTTAGGTAGTTTTAGTCTAGGCCTTATTGCTACGTAACCTTCTTCTAGTATTATTTCCTATCCTTAGATATCTTCTACTAGAATTACTCTTATATAGTTGTAGCCTCTTCTTCTTATAAGCTATACTTTATTATTTACTTTAGGGTTTCTATATATTATATAATTCTTCTCTAGGTATAATATCTATAATACTTTAAAATATACTAGGTGCTTAGAATCTATTATTTTGTTATCTCCTTCCTAGTAACTATCTATTCTAGGTCTTGTATTTGTTAGGACGTAGTATACTATTAGTACTTGTAGTATATAGGCTTTGTTAATCTATCGCGTTTTTCTTATAAGGAACTACTATTCTCTTTATATAAGTATTCTTCTTACTATAACTATATATTACTTTATTTATTCTTAAAATAGTATAAACTTTATTTCTTTAGGATTATATTCTTTCTAGTCTTTATACACTTCCTCTATACTTATAACTAGTAAGTATTTCTAAATAAATTTCTATTCTTTGTTTTATTCCTCTATATCTATTATTATATAGCTATTATAGCTATATATATCTAGCTAGGCGTACTTTATACCTCTTATACTAACCTATCTTTTACTTTCTTATAGTTTTTTAGAGGAAGCTATAGTAGTCTCTTTATCTAGTACTAGTCCTTTAGCCTAGATTAATAGGGTCTAGGGTTCTTCTCTTTCTAAGTCTTCTATTAGTAGGTCTATTATATACGCTATTTCTTCTAGCTATACTTTTATTCTTTCTTTTATTACTACTACTCTATTCTTTTATAAGAACTATCTTACTCTCTATTTACTAGAAAGATATATATAGTAGTTATCTTTATAATAAAAAGTCTAATAGAGTATTATATATTATATTTCTTTACTTTTAGCTACTTTTTCTTAAGGTTTAGCTTATACTTATAGTATTTCTTTCTTTTTCTCTATTATCTTTAACTAAGTTTCCTTATCTTTTTTATAGTTTTTACTTTTATAGTCTTTTATATAGTGTCCTAGTTTCCTATATTTATAATATACTATATCCTTTTTCTTCTTTAATTAGTAGTCTTTCGCGTAGTAGCCTTTCTTACTATAGTTAAAATACGTAAAGTCTTTATTCTTTTTTCTCCTTCTATCCTTGTTTACGTTAAGGATTGTAGGGTCTCTAGTGTCCTAGTTTCTAGTTTAGCTCCTATACTTATTCTTTTTCTATTCTCGAAGGTTATTATTAATTTAGATTACCTATTATTTTAAGGCTTCTAGTATCCTAGGTTTCTCTATATATATTATTTTGTATTAAATTTTTACGTTTAGCTTTTGTTTAAATCGCGATATAAAGGCTAATTTGTTCTATTCTATATTTTAGCTTAGTTATTTAAATTATAATACGTATTCTAGAATACTTATATTCTATATAAGCCTTTTAAGTTTCTCTTTAGCTTGTTAGGTAATATCTATATCCCTAAATACTACTCTTATTTGTTTAGTAAAGTATTTATAGCTTCTAAAAATAGCTCTAGTTTTATCTTTTTAGGTTATTAGAGAATACGTTGTGTAATCTATCTAGTAAGGCTCGTACTATCTTATTACGTCTTCTTTAAGGTGTAGTCTAATATATATTACTTTTTTTTCTTCTATATTAAAGTATAGTACTTATATATCTATCTAGAGTTATACTAATACTATAAAGAGTCTTAATTTCTCTCTTATTCTATTAAACTTTTTAAGAATAGGTATCTTAAGTAGTTTCTTTATTACACTTATTTCTAGTTATTAGGTAATTAGCTCTATCTAGTTCTATCCTTTAATAATAGCTTTAATTTATACTTTGTTCTATTTTAAGTAGTCTTGTAGTTTTTTATTCTACGTTTCTAGTACTTTAATTACTATCTTTATATCTTCCTTATTATTAATTAGTTTGTTTATACAATCCTTAATTATTTCCTATATAGTACTATCTAACTTATAACTACTCTTAGGGGCTTTACTTATTAAACTTTCTACTATTGTATTAGCTAGACTATACGCTACTTACGCTTTACTTCTCGCAATAACTAAATTAGTAAGGTATTACTAGCTTACTAGGGTTAACTTCCTAATAGCCTAGGTAGTATTAGTAGATTATAAGGTAATAACAAAAGCTTATGTTATAATCTATAATAAGCTGTAAATAATAGAAGATGTTTTACAACTATCTTTATATTATTACTTGTAGTTAATAATTAAATTACTAATACTATCTTAATAATGCGCGTCGCTACTAACTATATACTTGTCCTAATCTATTAATCTATTACTACTAAGAATAATAGATCGTAGATTACTTTAATCTATAATCTATTAACGCTAAAAGTCTATAGATTATAGATTACCCTAGGTGTCCTAATTATATATAGTTTTCTAATCGAGTTCGTATTCTTTGTGTTCGTAAGAACTTAATCCTTTAGTTATAGGGCTAATTAGTTCTATCTATATTTCTCTTGTTACTATTATAACAAGTTCTATTATTTTAGACTATCTTACTATTAGTTTTCTATAAAAGTTTACTAATCTATAGAATTATTATACTTCTTGTAAGTTCTTTAGTATTAGCTATTCTTAGATTATTTTAATCTTGTTTAGATCTATTTAAATTTTTCCTAGTTTAATAATAAATCCTAGGAAGTCTATTTCTTTTATATAAAATTTGTATTTTCTTATTTTAAGAAATATTTTACTTTCTACTAATCTTTTTAGCACTTTATATATATACTATATATATTCTTCTTTTATTTCTAAGAATATAAAGATATTGTCTAGGTATATAAATATAAATACGTCTAAGTATTCTCTTAGGACTATATTTATCCTTTCTTAAAATACTACTAGTATATTTATTAATCTAAAGGGTATAACTATGTATTTAAATAGTCTATATTGTATTCTAAATACTATTTTCTATTTATTACCTTCTTTAATTCTAATCTAGTAGTAGGTATTTTAGATATCTAGTTTAGTAAAGATTTGTACTTTCTTTAGCCTATCTTGTATCTTGTCTATACGTAGTAAAGGGTATTAGTTCTTATCTATTATTGCGTTAGTTTTTCTAAAATCTACGCAAGGTCTTTTTTCTTTTATTTCTTTTTTATCTATAAATATAAGTCTATAAGTTACTAAAGATTTAGATTCTTGTATCTATCTTTTCTTTATTACCTTTTATATAAATACGCGTTTAATCTTTAATTCTTCTTTAGTTTTTTAATAGACTAAGCTCTATCTTATATTTTTTCTTTCTTCTAGGTCTATTACTAAGTCCTATATTTAATAGTCTAGAAAGTAGTTATTAGGTTCTATAAGTTATTTTTCCTATTTCTTGTATTTTTCTAGGAATTTTCCTTTATATGTAACTATGTTAGCTTTTAATATTTCTTTCTTAGGGTAGCTAATTCTCTCTATTCTCTAATTAATTCTTAGGTTAGTTATCTATAACTATAGTATTCCTAGTATTATATCTTATTTATTATTAATTGTTATTATATCTATAACTATATTCTTAATTTCTAATCCTTCTAGCTTTAGCGTAGAAGGTATTGTTTTAAACCTTATAGGTTCCTAGAATAGTTTTTCTTTAATTATACTTAGTTATCGAGGATACTTCTTTATAGTGTAGGTTATTCCTTAGCTTTCTATAAACTTCTTAGATATAAAGTTTCTTGTAGCTCTACTATTAATTATTATTTATACTTTCTTTCTTTAGTATATACCTGTTTTTATAATATGTAGACCTCCTATACCTTCTAGCTTTTTTTACTTAGGTCTTTCTTTAAATTACCTATTCTTCTAAGGCTATTATCTTGTTTTTCGTGTTTTAGATATTTGTTGTAGGTACATTTATACTATAGTTTCCCTTAGATATATTCTTTAGATAGTTTAGGGCCTAGTCTAATTACTATGTATTCTTTGTTAGGTATTTTAATTATTTCCTAACCTTAGATATCTTTTCTTTTTATTCTTAGTTGTTTTTAACTATATTTCTTTCTTTAAGTCTTTACTTTTATAGTCTTTTACGTCGTATCCTAGTTTCTTGTATTTATAATATATTATATTCTTTTTCTATTTTAACTAGTAATCTTTTACGTAGTAGCCTTTCTTACTATAGCTAAAGTACGTAAAGTCTTTATTCTTTTTAAATTTCTTGTCTTTATTAGCGTTAAGGATTATAAGGTCTCTAGTGTCTTAATTTCTAGGTTATCCTCTATATTTATTTTTCTTCTATTCTTAAAGGTTATTATCTATCTATATTACCTATTATTTTAGAGCTTCTAGTATTCTTAGTTTTTCTATATAAATTATCTCGTATTAGATTTTTAAGTTTAATCCTTATTTAAATTATAATATTAGTAATACTTTATTCTATTCTATATTCTATAATAGTTATTTAAACTAAGATATATATTTAAGAACACTCTTGTATTATATAAGCCTTTTAAGTTTCTCTTTAGCTTATTAGGTAATATCTATATTACTAAATACTACTTTTATTTATTTAGTAAAGTATTTATAACTTCTAAAGATAGCTCTAGTTTTATCTTTTTATATTCTTAGTACGTGTATTATATAATCTATTTAGTAGGATTTAAACTATTATATTATATCTTCTTTAAGGTGTATTCTAATATATATTACCTTTTTATCTTCTCTATTAAAGTATAGTACTTATATATTAATCTATAGTTATACTACTACTATAAAGGGTTTTAATTTTTCTCTTATTCTATTAAATTTCTTAAGTATAGGTATCTTAGGTAGCTTCTTTATTATACTTATTTCTAGTCTTTAGGTAATTTATTCTATCTAGTTCTATCCTACTATAATAGCTTTAATTTAAGTTTTGTTTTACTTAACGTAATCTTATAGTTCTTAGTTCTACGTTTCTAGAGTATTAATTATTAATTGTATATCCTCTTTCTTAGTAATTAGGTTGTTTAAGCGTATCTTAACTTGTTACTAGCTTACTAGGGTCGACTTCCTAATAGCCTTCTAGTATTAGTAGATTACAAGGTAATAGTAAGGGTTTGTATAGGTAATCTACAATAACTATAAATAATAGAAGATATCTTGCGACTATCTTGTACTAGCGTTCTATAGTTAAGGGATTAAATTACTAATACTATCTTAATAATGCGCGTCGCTACTAACTATATACTTATCCTAATCTATTAATCTATTACTACTAAGAATAATAGATTGTAGATTACCTTAATCTATAATCTATTAACGCTAAGAGTTTATAGATTATAGATTACCCTAGGTATCCTAATTATATATAGTTTCCTAATTAAGTTCGTATTCTTTGTATTTATAAGAACTTAATCCTCTAGTTATAAGGCTAATTAGTTCTATCTATATTTCTCTTGTTACTATCGTAACACTATCTCTTCTTCTAGGTAGGTCCTTGTTTATCTATCCTAGAGCTAAGGTTATTAACTTACTTTTTTTGTTAATTTCTAGTTCTTTATTACTCCCTATAGTTGCCTCTTCTATACGTCGTTAATATCTTCTTACTAATTGCGTGTTACGCAATAGTATCGAAATGTTTCCTTATTCTTATTATACCTCTTCTAAGTTAAATCCTAAGTACTCTCCTTATATAGTTTCTACAAACAATAGTAGAGCTTATAAGGCGTATATCTATATAAACGTTTATAGTTCCTATAACGTATTTAGTATCTCTCTTATAGAGTGTATATTTATTATACTTATTCTTGTATCTAGGCTTAATAATAATAGGGAGAGCTGTTAACTAAGCTTAAGAGAAATTACTATCTTAAATTGTAGAGGCTAAAGCTAAGCGTAAGTAGATCTAGGAGCTTGTGTAGAGTAAGCTAGTAGAGAATTAAGCTTGTCTCTCTTGTCTTTGTAAGATAAAGGCGCTAAATAATAAGAAATTAGTAGTGTAGTTAGCAGCTCTAGAAGCTAAGCTAGACTTAGATAAGGTATTTAGTGTTGCTATAGTAGGTCCTATATTAGGCGCTCCTATTACCTCTCTATCTAGTAATAGTAATATTAGTTTTCTTAGTTTGCTACTAAGCGTTCTAGAGAGTTTTAACTTTAGAAGTCCTCTAGTTTCTTAAAGTAGTTAAGATTATCCTCTAGTTCCTATATTTTTTCTTATAGTTATCCTTTTTTATCTATACCTATCTATTTTACTAGATAGTAGTTCCTACTATTATAGAACTAATATACTAGGATTTCTTTAACTTCCTATTCTTCTTATTCTCTATACGTATCTACTTTGTATACTAGTAGTTCTACGTTTTATAGTACTATCTTAAGTAGTACTATATAGAAGGTTAGGTATATCCTTATCTTGTTTAGTAGCTTTAGTTTAAATATAACTAGTGTAACTTCTTTCTTAATTTTATATAGTCTTATCTTAATATAGTCTAATTTTAAGCTTAGTCTTTTACTCTTAATGTTTTTCTATACTAACTATACTTTTTCTCTCTT
This sequence comes from Ophiosphaerella korrae, assembly GCA_028456385.1. NCBI lineage: Eukaryota > Fungi > Ascomycota > Dothideomycetes > Pleosporales > Phaeosphaeriaceae > Ophiosphaerella > Ophiosphaerella korrae. The sequence goes on from JALNQF010000203.1 coordinate 13,914, forward strand.
TCTAAATTAGGGTCCCTCTTTATATTTCTTGTTATAGTACTTTACTATTTAATTATATAGGAATTCTATATCCTATCTTAATTACTTGTATATATCTTTAAGTCTATTAGTAAAGTTTTCTCTTCTTAGAGACTAAGATATCTCTAGTCTTAGTATTCTATATATACTAGGGTTAAATCTATAGTTTATAAAGAAAGGTAATACTCCTATTATCTTATTCTTTGCGCTGTTGTATACTAACTATACTATAGGTAGTAACTATACCTAGTTATTCTAGTTATAATTAAGGTAGTATCTTAAGTATTATTCTACTATCTAATTTATACGTTCTAATTATCTATCTATCTATAGGTAGTATGCTATTAATATTATATATTTAATTCCTAATTGTACTATTATTGTTCCCTATAGTTTTAATATAAATCTTACGTCTCTATCTATTATAATCTTGTCTAGTAGTCTGTGTTAGCTAATTATAGTTCCTAGAACCTAGTATACTATAACTTCTATTCTACTTTTCTCTTTATATAGTCTAAAATATAAGTACTTTATAAGTTTATCTACTATTATTAGGATTCTATTATACTTAACTCCTAATATTAGGTCTTTTAACTTAGGTAGTTTTGTAATAAAATCTATTGTAATAACTCCTTATAGTTATTCTAGTACTTCTACTAGTTATAACTTTCTATATAGTATATACTTACTATACTTATTCTTTTAGTATTCTATACAATCTTGTAGTACTTCTATTACTAGTTGTCTTACTCTTAGGATATAGTAATCTCTTAGTAGTCTATCTAGTATTTTGTTAATTCCTTAATATCTATATACTAGTAGTTTATAGAACTATTGTATAAATTCTCTTTATATTCTTCTTAGAATGTACGTTCTTCTATAGGCTTTTACGAGACTTTCCTTAATCTTAAGTTTTTTTATCTCTTTAGGGGCTTTTCTTGTTTCTTCCTAAATCTATTTGTCTAGCTTGCTACTCTTTCTTTTAAGTATTGCGGCTATTTTAGTTGTATTTAAGACTAAATATCCTTCTTTGTTTTTAACTAGAACTATACTAGTAGCGCTTACTTCTTTCTATAAGTCTAGTCTTCTACTAAGGGCGTCTATAAATTAGTTATCTTTCCCTTTTATATATATAATTTCTATATTAAATATTAATAGGAATTCCTACTATCTTGTATATTATTGTATTAGTTCTTTATTTAGTATAAATCCTATAAGATTCCTATAGTCTATATAGACCTTTGTTTAGTATTTTACTCCTTGTAGGTATACTCTCTATTATTTAAATACTTTATAAATTACTAGCATCTCTTTATTATAAATTAGATAGTTAAGCTCTACTAGCTTTATTTTCTTAGAGTAGTATTTAACTAAATATTCTTTCTTAGTCTTTAGGTTTTCTTATATTAGTGCTATTCTATAGACTAAATTAGATGCGTCTGTTTTTACTATTACTAGTAGGTCTAAGTTATATATTCTAATAACTAGGTTTTCTATAAACTTCTTCTTAATCTTCTTAAATACTTTATCGCATTTTTTTATCTATTTAAATAGTATGTCCTTCTTTATAAGCCTTGTTATTAGTTCTATATCTTCTAACTATCCTACTATTAACTTTTTGCAAAAGTTAGCTAGGCTATAAAATTATTGTACTTCCTTTAGGTTCTTTAGTATTAGCTATTCGTTAATTAATCTAATTTTTTCTAGATTAATCTTGATTTTTCCTAGTTTAATAATAAATCTAAGGAAGTCTATTTCCTTTGTATAGAATTTACATTTTCTTATTTTAAGGAATAGTTTACTTTCTACTAGTTTTTCTAGTACTTTGTATATATACTATACGTGTTCTTCTTCTACTTCTAAGAATATAAAGATATTATCTAGGTATACAAATATAAATATATCTAAGTACTCTCTTAGTACTATATTTATTCTTTCCTAGAAGGCTGCTAGTGCGTTTGTTAAGCTAAAGGGTATAACTAGGTATTTATATAGTTTATATTGTATTCTAAATACTATTTTCTATTTATTGCCTTTTTTAATTCTAATCTAGTAGTAGGCGTTCTAGATATCTAGTTTTGTAAAGATTCTTGCTTTCTATAGTCTATCTTATATTACGTCTATTTATAGTAAGAGATATTAGTTCTTATTTATAATTACGTTAGTTTTTCTAAAGTCTACGTAAGGTCTTTTATTACTTATTCTCTTTTTGTCTATAAATATAAGTCTATATACTACTAAGGATTTAGATTCTTATATCTATTTTTTCTTTAGTGCGTTTTTAATAAACGTTTGTTTAATCTTAGATTCTTCTTCTATTTTTCTGTAAACTAGGCTCTATCTTACGTCTTTATCTTCCTTTAGATCTATTACTAAATCTTATAGTTAATATTCTAGAAGGTAATCTTTAGGTTCTATAAGCTATTTTTCTTATTTCTTATATTCTTCTAGGAATTCTCCTTTGTGTATAGCTATATTAGCTTTTAATATTTCTTTCTTAGAGTAGCTAATTTTCCCTATTCTCTAATTAATTCTTAGGTTAGTTATTTATAACTATAGTATTCCTAGTATTATATCTTGTTTGTTATTAATTGTTGTTATGTCTATAACTATATTCTTAATTGTTATTCTTTCTAGTTCTAGCGTAGAGGGTATTGTCTCGAACTTTATAGGTTCCTAGAATAGTTTTCCTTTAATTATACTTAGTTGTTAAGGGTACTTCTTTGTAGTATAGGTTATTCCTTAGTTTTCTACAAACTTCTTTAATATAAAGTTCTTTATAGCTCTACTATTAATTATTAATTGTACTTTCCTTTCTTAATAAGTACCTATTTTCGTAATGTGTAGGCCTCTTATACCTTCTAGCCTTTCTTAATTTAGTATTTTTGTAAATTATCTATCTTTCTAGAGCTATAGCCCTATTTTAAGTTTATATTCTTTATATTTTAGATATTTATTATACTTGCATTTATACTATAGTCTTCCTTAGACGCATTTCCTAGGTAGTTTTAGTCTAGGCCTTATTACTACGTAACCTTCTTTAGGTATTATTTCCTATCCTTAGATGTCTTCTACTAGAATTACTTTTATATAGTTGTAGCCTCTTCTTCTTATAAGCTATACTTTATTATTTACTTTAGGGTTTCTATATATTATGTAATTCTTCTCTAGGTATAATATCTATAATACTTCGAAATATACTAGGTGCTTAGGATCTATTATTTTGTTATTCCCTTCCTAGTAACTATCTATTCTAGGTCTTGTGTCTATTAGGACGTAGTATACTATTAGTACTTGTAGTGTATAGGCTTTGTTAATCTATTGCGTTTTTCTTACAAGGAACTACTATTCCTTTTATATAGGTATTCTTCCTACTATAACTATATATTACTTTATCTATTCTTAAAATAGTATAAACTTTATTTCTTTAGGATTGCGTTCTTTCTAGTCTTTATACGCTTCCTCTATACTTATAACTAGTAAGTATTTTTAAATAAATTTCTATTCTTTGTTTTGTTCCTCTATATCTATTATTGTATAGCTATTATAACTATATATATCTAGCTAGGTATACTCTATACCTTTTATACTAGCCTATCTTTTACTTTCTTATAGTTCTTTAGAAGAAGCTATAGTAGTCTCTTTATCTAGTGCTTATCTTTTAGCCTAGATTAATAGGGTCTAGGGCTCTTCTCTTTCTAAGTCTTCTATTAGTAGGTCTATTATATGCGCTATTTCTTCTAGCTATACTTTTGTTCTTTCTTTTGTTGCTACTACTCTATTCTTTTATAGGAACTATCTTACTCTCTATTTACTAGAAAGATATATATAGTAGTTGTCTTTATAATAAAAAGTCTAATAGAGTATTACGTATTATATTTCTTTGCTCCTAGCTACTTTTTTTTAAGGTTTAGCCTATACTTATAGTATTTCTTTCTTTTTCTCTATTATCTTTAACTAAGTTTCCTTATCTTTTTTATAGTCTTTACTTTTATATTCCTTTATATAGTGTCCTAGTTTCCTATATTTATAATATACTATATCCTTTTTCTTCTTTAATTAGTAGTCTTTTGCGTAGTAGCCTTTCTTACTATAGTTAAAACACGTAAAGTCTTTATTCTTCTTTCTCCTTCTATCCTTGTTTACGTTAAAGATTATAGGATCTCTAGCGTCCTAATTTCTAGTTTAGCTGCTATACTTATTCTTTTTCTATTCTTAAAGGTTGTTGTCGATTTAGATTACCTATTATTTTAGGGCTTCTAGTGTCCTAGGTTTCTCTATATATATTATTTCGTATTAAATTTTTACGTTTAGTCCTTGTTTAAATTGTAATATAAGGGCTAATTCGTTCTATTCTATATTTTAGCTTAGTTATTTAAATTATAATATATATTCTAGGACACTCTTGTTTTGTGTAATCTTTTCGAGTTTCTCTTTAGCTTGTTAGGTAATATCTATATCCCTAAATACTACTCTTATTTGTTTAGTAAAGTATTTATAGCTTCTAAAAATAGCTCTAGTTTTATCTTTTTAGGTTATTAGAGAATACGTTGTATAGTCTATCTAGTAGGGTTCGTACTATCTTATTGCGTCTTCTTCGAGGTGTAGTCTAATATATATTACCTTCTTTTCTTCTATGTTAAAGTGTAGTACTTGTATATCTATCTAGAGTTGTGCTAACGCTATAAAGGGTCTTAATTTCTCCTTTATTTTGTTAAACTTCTTAAGAACAGGTATCTTAGGTAGTTTCTTTGTTGCACTTATTTCTAGTTGTTAGGTAATTAGCTCTATCTAGTTCTAGCCTTTAATAATAGCTTTAATTTATACTTTGTTCTATTTTAAGTAATCTTGTAGTTCTTTATTCTACGTTTCTAATACTTTAATTACTATCTTTATATCTTCTTTATTATTAATTAGTTTATTTATACAATCCTTAATTATTTCCTATATAGTACTATCTAACTTATAACTACTCCTAGGGGCTTTACTTATTAAACTTTCTACTATCGTGTTAGCTAGACTATGCGCTACTTACGCTTTGCTTCTCGCAATAACTAAATTAGTAAGGTGTTACTAGCTTACTAGGGTCGACTTCCTAATAGCCTTCTAGTATTAGTAGATTACGAGGTAATAGCAAGGGTTTGTATAGGTAATCTGCAATAACTATAAATAATAGAAGATATCTTGCGACTGTCTTGTACTAGCGTTCTATAGTTAGGGGATTGAATTGCTAATACTATCTTAATAATACGCGTCGCTACTAACTATATACTTGTCCTAATCTGTTAATCTGTTACTGCTAAGAATAATAGATTGCGGATTACCTTAATCTGTAATCTATTAACGCTAAGAGTCTATAGATTATAGATTACCCTAGGTGTCCTAATTATATGTAGTTTCCTAATCGAGTTCGTATTCTTTGTGTTTGTAAGAACTCGATCCTCTAGTTGTAGGGCTGATTGGTTCTATCTGTATTTCTCTTGTTACTGTTGTAATATAACTACTACCTAGTTAGTTTTATCTAACTTGTAACTACTTAGAGGTGCTTTGCCTCTTTTTTTAGTTAAACTTTCTACTATTGTATTAGCTAGACTATACGCTACTTACGCTTCGCTTCTCCTAATATCTAAATTAGCAAGGTGTAATAGGCTACCTACGTTAACTACTAGTAGCTATTAGGGTATTAGTAGATTAAGAGTTAATAGTAAAGTTTATATAAGTAATCTATAATAACTAATATTAATAGAAGATATTTTGTAATTATCTTGTATTAGCGTTCTATAGTTAAAGGATTAAATTACTAATACTATCCTAATAATACGCATCGCTATTAACTATATAGTAATAATATCTTAGCAGCTTTGTTACTTTGTATTTGCTAAGATTATAAATTTACAAATTTATTATATAATAGCTTTGCAACTTTGTGTTTACTAAGGTTGCGAATTTACGAATTTGTTACGTATCTATGTTGTAGTTAGCTTCTTAGTCGAACTTATTATCCTATAGGTTGTTACTTTACTTATCCTATGCTTTGTTAGCAGCTAAGCGTAGACTAATTAGTTCTATCTCGGTTTCCCTTGTTACTGCTATAATATTAATTAGTACTTCTAGTAAACGTAAATCCCTAATCTTAGCTAATATAAAATAACTTAGTAAGTAATTTACTATTAATCTAGGGCTGTACACATTAGAAGATAAGTAAACCTAACTTAGGATTAGGAGTAGTACTAGGACTTAGCTAGCTCGTTTAGTTAGCTAGCACGTGTTAGTCTTACAACTTAGCATCTGCTTGCCTAACCTATACCTCTTGTTAACTAACTTAATTCTCTAAAAACACCTATAGAATTCGCCACCTTACAAGGTCAGGGTAGGAGCGGATCGGCCATCCTCTCTGCTAGCATTTCTAAGCAAGCCGCGGTACTTTGACTATGCCATTCTTGTGTTACGTCTGGCCTTTCGCTTTACAGACAATTCACTTGCCACCATCTCTTCCTAGGCGTTACTCTGCCCGGTTGATTTCCATGGCCTCTAACTGCCATGCTGCAAGAGCTTCGCAAGATGATAAAATAAATGGATGTCGAGGACCCAAGACCACTGCCTGCAGCTGGTACGGAAGTCAAATCGCACCGCAGAGAGCCGCACGAAATTGGTAAGATTCTTGGTTCTTAACCCGAGTGTTTTCCCTAGAACAGGTGCCTGTTGGGCTAAACGTCATCAGAAAGATGATAAAGCTGGATTATCTCCATGATTATGGCATTCTATTCTTTTATATTTTAAATTCTCGCACTGCTCTCCTGCCATATCCCCTGGCTCGATCAAAATTGACAACGAAAATGTAAAGGAATACAAACCCTACAGCGATACAAGTAGAACTTATCCAAAACTTTTCCCAGTTCGTCCCTCCATACCTATATTCTGTCTGCATACCAAGAATCGCAGCAAGGCTATTGAAAGGGAGCGCGATCGCCGCAAGAACAGTCAGAAACCCAAGCCCTTGATTCTGTGTGTTGGACGTCTTTCCTTCAATAACAGACATGACCGAAGTAATAAGCTCAGCCATTTGAGTGATCCGACCATCAGTAGCGCGTACTAAATCCCCTACTTGTGCAAAATCGGCCTCCATAGCGTCATGTATCGAGTCTTGAATAGTTGGCGCCCAGTGGTTCGGGAACTGAAGGTGAAGCTGTTCCCCAGCGAGTGCTTTGTATTTCCGGTTCCGCCGTCTCATAATGAAGAGCGTTCTCAGAATCTGTTCGAGAGCGTCTAGAGTAGGGATTTTGTTGTTTTTCTCGAGCCGCCATTCTATCGCGTTCAAATCTCGCTCCATGTATGCATTTACGGCAATCCATTCGGATGTCACAATGCGATACACATCCTGCAATATGGCGACCGGCGAAGGCATCTCTTGTCGTAGCTGTTCGTTTACGCCGAAGTAGTGAAGAAGTGATGTGGCATAGGTGTCTCGGGAATCGGTGCCCTGTGCAAAGTCATGATACATCGAGCGAACTTTCGAGAACGTTCGATATCTGGAGTTCAGTCTGGTCAGGGATTTTTGAGTTGACTCAAATGGTCGATCAAGGAGAACGACACCTGATATCCGGTCTCAGTTATCCGTACAACTAGCATGAAACATCGAAAACTCACCCTTGAGCCAATCACCCGGACTCTGAGAATTACCTTCATTGAACCATGCCGCCACGGAGTGCCGGGTCATCGCTACGGGCCACACTGTGCGATCTTCTAACTGCATGGGGTTGTGCCCGCCAGCGATCCTTTCTACATTGGTATGATCCGACTCGACGGGTAATCGATCTTCTAAGGTCGCCAATTTAGACTGACTGCCATCCGGAGGACAATATTCCCGAGGCCCGATGAACCGAACGAGTGCATAATCTTTTAGGTGTTCCACGGATCGCAAGGGTGGAAGGTGATAACGAATATCACCCAAACGAAAAAACGGAGAAGGCTCCAAGTTTTGACCTCCAGCCCCTCTCGGCTCACGTTTCATCGTTGATGGATTTGAATGGCTTACATTGACCATATCTAGGTAGTCCGCAAAGAACTCGGGATTTATACCAAGATAGCCTCCAAGCAGTTTCGCTACTTGCGGTGAAAGGTCTTGGATAATGTAAAGTTGCCGCTCGCTACACTTGTTTAGACATATTTCCAAAGCCCCGTCGTCCAGGTCCTCCTCTAAAGGTACATCATCGTTCCGAAATGTGACAAGATACACCTTCGCCTTAATTTTAGAACGCCAGGAAAGGAAGTTGTACAATGGGCCGAGGTGATGGAAGTGTGGTGTCAAATCCCCGACATAAGCCTGGTAATTCTGGGACAGGACTTGGGCTCTGGCCGGAAATGTCTGCGATGGAACGTTGGGCAAATTTTCCGAGCACAGATTGCAGCTGTGACCTTGAGAATTCGCGACAGGGGCCGAAGCAGAAGTAGTCATTTTGCGTGGGTCGTCGATGAGTAGGGCCTGTAATACCAGACTGCTTTATATTCCTGATTATTCAAGCTGTTTGCTTTTTAGAGGCAGTGCATAACTTGGCGCAGATTGGTGGAAAGCTGCATATATACCTTGGCCTCGTATGCAACCAGCATGTATGCATGGCCAACGCGGGTGCGTGATGTACTACCCATATCTGGCGCTTTTCGTCTTAAATCGTGGAATGAATACCCGCTAGTTTACCAGTTCACCTGTCAATCAGTAACAAAAGAAAGTTGTTACAGCAATTACCTCGGCTGCTATGACTATCAACTGCTTCTTATTAGGCGCGTTAAGCAGTGAGAAACTTTCGTGGGCCGTTTGTATTGCTTTTGCCTCGCTTTGAGAAATTATAGATTCACCGCTACAACGTCACGTACAGTTGCTTCTTTCTATTGCTCTCTCTACCCTTAACCCTCTAGAGTAAATGCTCACGATGGGCTGTTATCTGATCTTAACAAATGCCTCTAAATATCTTAGTAGCTAGGGTTAGACAATCTTAGCGTGAATAGCAAGAGTACCGTGAATGATAATTTCTTTTCCATGTCTTTACTCACTCTTGTTAAGGTGAAGTAGCTCTGAAACTGATGTTACAGAAAATCCAGAATGTGTCAGTAATGGAATGCTTCCGCATGCATCTGGAGAAATGCGGGGTAATCTAGCCCCTGCTGCCTAAATGTGTCGGTGCTATAATTGTTCTGATTATTTCTGCCTCAGTGCAACAGGCGAATCAAGTTACGCGCCAAAGTGAAGCAAATAGTTGCATGTAGATCAATTAGCAGCATTTAGAAGCAACGGATTGACGCATAAATACTTCAGCTCGCCACTACAAGTAGGAAGGACGGCCGACCCGCACTGGCACGGACCTTGTGAGGTGGCGAATTCTATAGGTGTTTTCAGAGAATTAAGTTAGTTAACGAGAGGTATAGGTTAGGCAAGCAGATGCTAAGTTGTAAGACTAACACGTGCTAGCTAACTAAACGAGCTAGCTAAGTCCTAGTACTACTCCTAATCCTAAGTTAGGTTTACTTATCTTCTAATGTGTACAGCCCTAGATTAATAGTAAATTACTTATAACAGCGCGTATAAGGTTAATATAAACTTCTTAGTATTTGTCACGCTGTAGGCCGCAGTAGGCCGTAGCTGCGCAAAGCGCAAGCAAGGGCGAGGGCCCTTGGGCAATATATATACTGTTCTACTCCTGTATTCAACGTTGTTGAATACTCGGTTACCTTTTTGGGTTTGTTTGGCGCAGTGGAGTAGAGCTGCTACATAACAGTATTAAAGAGAGGTTCTAAAGCTTAGATAAAGCTATTCTATAAAAATTCTAAGTAATAAAAGCTTAATATTAGCGCTATAGAGAGAAAAGTCTATTATACTATAAAAGAAGTCTATATATAAATTAAGCTTAGAAGTAAAGATATAAATATAATTTTTAGAGAAAAAAAGTTTATAAATATTTAGAATTAGCTATAGTAGATTATTCTTATATAATTATAGCTATATTTAGTATGCGTATAGGTTTTGTAGTTGCTAAAAGTTAAAGTACCCCTCTTTTGTCTCGCTACACAAGGTGTCTCGCTACGCAGGGATAGACGTTACATCTCCGTTTACAGTATTTTACTTCACACATCTGGAGATACTGACAATCCCGGGTTTGTTGGTCTATTTTTAGCTTTCGGAACTGTGTAGTAGGGTGCTATTGCCTTTGTAGCTTCTCCAACTCTACCACGTTGTCACACATATCATAAAAAGCTCATGCCTACAAAGTATCATCTGTATTGCCTTTCAATATTGACCACAATTCGCTGTAATGCTCCTCGTACTCGCTACAGCTAGCCCATGTTGCTCGCTGGGCTGACCGGTAATACGGCGTCATTTCCATGCCGACGGCCTGGACACTTTTGCTGCAAGTGACGAAGCGGCAGCTCGATTCGTGGCACACTAGACACCAATCACATTGCTCAGATCTTGCAAAGCTTTTCGTACTAGCTAGCTCCCGCGGCCAATGTCCGTACCTACCTGAAATTCCAACGCAATGGTCCTGCTCTCTTCCTTTTCATTGTCTTCCATGCTAGTCTGCCGGCTTTCAGTAGTCTGCACACATATCGGAGCGTCTCAGGCCCATGAGCTGGGAAAATCAGGCTGGCAATGGATCAGCTATATCCGAAACACAATTGGGTGGCCTTGGTGATAACCTAGCGCCCGGGAATAGCGCACTCAACGGTTCTCAGAATGATGGCGCAGTCTTGCCACCTGAACATGTTCATTCCTTGAGGGAAGAGTATGGACTTGGAATATCCCAAGGCAACACGAGCGACAGCAACGATGAAGAAAATAATCGACACGCCCGCCCCAATCGCAGGTCACGCGACCTCCTTCTCCAAACGGATGTCCAAGCAACACATTCAGAGAATGTTGAAAATACAGAAAAAGAGAAGAGCAAGCCTGTAGCATGGCGTTCACTACCCAGGAAAGACCAACTTTTCGTCATCACACTCGCACGCCTGTCAGAGCCTTTGACGCAAAGCTCGTTGGGATCGTACCTCTACTATCAGCTGCAGTCGTTTGATACCTCGCTTCCAGATTCCACAATCTCTTACCAAGCAGGTATCATTCAGGCAGCCTTCCCATTTGCCCAGTTCTTGACCGCTATGCTTTGGGGGCGATTCGCCGATTCAGAACATGGTGGAAGAAAGATATCTATTTGCATTGGGCTTCTAGGGACCATGTTTAGCGTAATCGGCTTTGGTTTTTCGCACAATTTTACCATGGCAGTGACATTTCGTTTCCTTGGGGGAACACTGAACGGTAATATAGGTGTCATGAGGACAATGATATCTGAGATCATTAAGGAGAAGAAGTACCAGAGTAAAGCTTTTCTAATGCTGCCGATGACATTCAACATTGGTGTCATCGTCGGGCCTATACTTGGTATGAATGTGCCCAATAGCATTGTCTTTGATGGACACTAACTCTGACAGGCGGTATCTTGGCTGATCCTGTGGGAAGTTATCCCACTGTCTTTGGTCCCGGTTCCTTACTCGGCGGCAAGCACGGCATACAATGGATAACTCAATGGCCATATGCATTGCCGAACTTGGTGTGCGCTATCTTCCTGCTCTTTTCGGCCCTCGCCATAATCTTGTTTCTTGAAGAAACTAGCGAACTTTGCAAGGACAAACCTGATCGCGGCCTTCGTTTCGGTCGCTGGATACGCAGTCGTATCTTCCGTCAAAGCACTAGCATTGAAGATGGCTACACCGCAATCGCAACCGACGAAGAAGCAAGCTCGAGCTTTGAACTGCATTCTACACCCATCTCAATGCATCGAGAAAATGTATCCACCTTCAACAACTCTACAAAGCTACCGCGCCAAGTTTTGCCTTTCCGCCACATCTTCACACGAAATCTTATCATTACACTCCTAGCCCATGCTCTTCTAGCCATGCACATTGGCGGTTTCAACTCGCTCTGGTTCATCTACCTTTCAACACCACGCCATAACCCCTCAAAGCCCCACCCGCCTGGCTTTAAACCACATGGTCTCATCTACTTCACAGGAGGTCTTGCTTTGCCACCCGCACGTATTGGTGTTGCGCTCGCCATCCTCGGTGTGATTGGTATAACACTTCAACTCTTCGTGTACCCCAATTTATCCCATCGTCTCGGAACAGCACGAAGCTATCGTATCTTCCTTGCCTTCTTCCCACTTACCTACACCTTTGCGCCTTTTCTGAGTCGCGTGCCCAGCTGGGCGAAAGCGCCAGAGGGCGCCTCAGGGCCGTGGGTCTGGACCGCTATCATCGGCGTGCTAGGCATACAGGTTCTAGCTCGCACTTTTGCGCTCCCATGCACGGCGATTTTAATCAATAATGTCTCACCACACCCGTCGGTACTCGGCACAGTACATGGCATTGGGCAATCTGTTTCGAGCCTGGCGCGCACCTTTGGTCCAGCAGTGTTTGCATGGGTTTTTGGTAAAGGGTTGAACATGGGTATCGTCGGATTGAGCTGGTGGACTATGGCGGCTGTTGCTATTGTTGGATGGGTCATTGCACAGGGTGTGCGTGAGGGTGACGGACATGAAATATTGATGGAAGGAGAGGTAAGGCAAGACGACGGAGCCGTGGTCAGAGTGTCATAAACAACTCAACGTCACACTCAAGGAGTGTACACAAATATACAAATTCTAGTCAAGCTCACACAGTCATCAAACAAATATCTCTAAGCAACAAATATCATTCAATTGTCCATTCATGAACTCGTAACTATGACTCGGGAGAAGCAGTTGCATGGGAATGTCGTCATCCATGCCAATGCCTAGTAAATCCAAACGAAACCAAACTCCAAATCAAAAAAGGCAAATCATTATAGGGTCTTACAGTTTCACGACGTATCGTGCAGCCCATCGGATCGCAAACCAAACCAAACCAAAACCAAAACCAAAACCAAAACCACAAGCAAAACCCAGATCCCAAAGCCAGCAATCCATATCGTCCCCACCTGGACACCATCCAAGATTCCAGCTAAAACCATACCATAGAGCACCGGACATATTTCGGGATGTCAGACCATAGTAATTAGAGACTTGACTTAACCCACGAATGGATTAATTGGACGTTTCTTAAATCGGACACGTCGGGACCGTTTCGGTGGTGCTGTGCATGCGTTTTATACTGAATTGGATGGCGTCATCTTGTCGCCTTGCCGCGTGCGCGTGATGCCGACACTGCGGTTAGGGAGGTGGATATCCAACGCTATGGATGGGTTAGATGGTGGGTGGTGAGGTTTGTCGAGGGTAAGGGTCTTACGATGGCGGTTTGTAGGGCTTTGCCTACATCCTTGGCTTGTCGAAGGAGGAGCCGAAGCCCCAGGTAGTAGCCCGCGTGGTAGGGGCGGGGGTAGAGATGGGAGGGGGGAGGGTGACTAGAGGAGGGAGAGATGAAAAAGAGTTATTAAATGTGGGTGCCGGAGGTGGCACTGGTGCTGGCGCGGGTGCTGGCGCTACTGGTAGGATGTCCATGTCCATTGGATCCCAGGTGGGATCAACGGCATCGGTCATCTCAATCTGAAGGCGTGGTGAGTTAAGTGGCAAGAGAACAGCTTCTATGTACGAAGCTTACCTCTACTGAGATAGGCTGGTGAACAACCACGAGCTGGATAGGGGCTTGCTGCATTGCAGCAACTAGCCAGGCGCGATGCTCATCGGCCTTTCTCTGCTCGGCTTGTCTCTCTTGCAACTCACGGATCTTTGAGGTGATCAACCTATCGAATCTTATCTCAGACGCAGATACCGGGCCCTTGGGCATGCGCGGCTTAGGCTCGTCGGGACAATAAATGCCGCGGCGCCTTGCGTCGTCTTTCGCGCGACGTTCTTTGCGTTGGTCCTCTTGGAACTTGGCCATTCTGCCCGCGCGAGTATACTGACGGTGGATCTTCTGGAGTGCCTCCATTTCTGACATGCCGGGGTACTGCTTCAGGACCGAGCGGAGATCGAAATGACCGCGGTCGAAGGTCTTCTTGACTGCGGCGGGATCGAATGCCTTCTTGACGGCGCCAGAGTTGAAAACTGACTTGAACATCTTGTTGCTGGTGGAAGAATTGAAATTCTTGTAGACATTGGGTGTTGATAAAAGGAAAGCTAGATATTTACGAGCGTGGACAGACCACGTCAGAGGAACTAGAGTGATGGCTGTATCATTGGGCTAGAGAGATACTATGCCGTGAAAGACCTACCTAGGAATATATATCTGACCATTTTTCGTTGTTGTTTATCATTTACTCCACAGTCATATAGGTATCTAGGCAAACCCCTATTCCTGTGTGTAAAACGAGGATTTAACACGCAAATACAAGACACGACGGTCAAGAGGCAAAGCAGCTGGACAAATTAACCATTATCATTCAATATTGATGTCAATGAGCACTTTTTACACTGCGATTAGATATTTTGAATATTCCTCCTACTTCGAAAACGAGGTGAATATTGGACATAGTGCAACTTGAGCGCTAGCCAATTTGCCAAGACCACGTCAAACGGCTACTAGTATCATGTGCTATTATGCGGTCATAAAAAAAAAAAAAAAACTTTTAATAGTGCACAAGCAGTTTCAGAGTTTTCGTGGAGCATCTTACATTCACTGCGGGATGACTTGCTATTGTTGGCTAATTGCCCTTTTTGTCTAACTCCTACTTACGGTTGCCCCAACAAGCTTGCGCAACCTCAACAATCAACCCATCTACCACCTGCATAGCAAAATCGCAAGATCTCTTCTACCATTTGCTCTCATTCTTGATATCTACATTTTTCTACCGATTTTTCGATTCCACAGCTTGCACCAATATCACTATGTCGCAGAACATCATGAACACAGAGCCTACTTCAAACACGGCCGATTTGAAAGTGTCAAGTCATGCTCGCATCGTATCCGCCAGCAATGCATACGATATGTCGGTTGTTGGAGTGGTTACGCCAGTTTCGTCAGTGAAGTCCGTTGCCGCGCAGTCGACAGTGACCTATCATGACACTGGTGTACAAGTTTTGCCTCCTCCGAATGGCGTAATCTTTTCAAAGATATATGGCCGCAACCCTACAGATGATGACAAGATTGGTTTAGCAGGATATGGTCGCTACTATCGAAGGCCTGGCATTAATCCTCATGATCTCCTTTACGGTGTAGCATTCCAGGTTGAGAAAAAGGAAACGAAGTCCAACTATGTCGACTCGAGCTTCCAAACCACCGATTTCTCTGTGCGCAAGATCGCACTCACGAAAGCCAAAGTCAAAGCATCAATGACGGCAAACACATTCAAGAAGGTGGCCGAAGCCTGCGGATATCGCATCTGGGCTGATCCCAAGGACGATCGAGTCGTTCATTCTGAGCAGCATCCGTTCAAGATCACCCTCGATGGCGAAGGAAATGCGCAAGGCGACAAGAGCATCCAGGGCCATTTCTTGCCCAACATCTACAAGGAAGAGATCATCAGCACGACCGACTGTGGCACAGCCACAAAAATTACTTCTACCATGCCGGTCATGGTCACCAAGGACGCCGGAATCTGTCCCATCCTCACCGTCGAGCCGTCCTCGCCAGAGGGCTGGCTGCCCGAAGAAACCGCCGAGCGCTCCGAGGCCTACGGCGAGAGCCTTGACTCGTTCGTCGTTTTTGATCCGGTGTCGGTTGTGACGATCCCGGCGGGACCTTGCGCCCATCCTTCACCATCACCACCTCGAAAGAGGAAATCCTCGACTCCGGTCGAGAGCATCAAGGTAGGACCATCCAATCTACAACGAACACAAGAAGCTAACCAGTCACAGGGGGCTTGCACGCCAAGCAAAGACCTCAATGGCCGTAAGCAACCACGCTCTGCCGAACCAACCGATCTTGTTCGCGATGCTAACGATAATTTAGGTACTAAGAGGCAAAAGACGGAGAAGAAGGGGAAAGAGGAGGAGGAGAAGGAGAAAGAGGAGGAAGAGGCCAAGGAGGTGGTCAAGGTCGAGCCCAAGGGCTCAAAGGCGCGTGCTCCCAGAGCGGAGATACGTCGCTACGTGCCACGTGCAATGCGTGAGCGCGGCCTCAATAGAGGCTAAGCCCTTGGGTCGACCTAGGTTGGGGGCGGTAGATAGATTTCTGCTAGTATTTGGCACCGAATAAAGACATATCATCAAATACCGACAATGGCTTCAAGAGCTTCTGTCACGCTGACGAAGATATACGTAGTATATCATGTGAGCTTCTTATTATTATCGCGTGGTTGAGGTCTTTCCTAAATCTATTTGAATACTTCACGCAGAGTTATGGTATCCTGCCTTAGGTTCAAAATACACACTGGCGTTGCACTCGCTACAGCATCTGATACCTAGCATCGAACAGCAAGAGAGTATTTAACTAGGGTTAAGGTAGGATATAAAGAATTTTACCTCGACCTGTATGAAAGAAGTAATCAGAAAAGTAACTATTGCAGAGCATACATAGCACGATGAGAATCTCTCCTTCCCGTGCCGACCTAGACTTGATTAAATAGCCAAGTAATGTCCTTCTCACACCATCTACTGTACTCACCCTCATCCATGAAGTTCTCCCCTCTACCGCTCGCAGGCAAGAAAGACAGGCATACTCCCAACAGCTCTCTATAACTGATTACAAATATCTTCAGTCACAGAATCAGAGTTGCGACGAAAGACTATGATTGATTCTTTGCTGTTGCTGCTGTCCGGGAAATTGGCACTGAATTTGCCGTCCAATCGGCGGTTTGGTAGATGTAAGCATGAGGGCGCGGGTGGCGGTGTTGAGAACGGTGGGGTCAGGAAATGCTTCTATGGGCTCAATTGTGAAATGCCAAATCGCGTAGCACCAAAGCAGAGCGACTAGCTATACATATCTGACTCTACCAGATAGGGAAACCTCATTATCCTACGAAGTATCTCATAATTCGTCTGTATATTGATCTTAAAAGGCCACTCCCGCTGCGAAAGAAGATCTTCTGGTTTCTACGTTAGATTGATGGTAAAAGCCGGTCGATCTACATTTCCAAACAGATCAAAAAGCTTTTTGTGCCTCTGCTCGGCAGCCTCGCTTTTTATTCTCTCCTCCTAAGGACGTCGTGCCCAGACAGGCTCTTTAGGTTTTTTGAAGTTACTATAGTAGAACTATACTTGTAGCTTACGCAAGGAGGACATTTTGTCGAGACTGTGGAACGCGTGTTCCTACTCCTTCAACCCTTCCTCGTGATGGAAAGGACTGTTGTTCGACCAGTCAATTTTCCCGAATGCAATGACTAAGCCTTTTACACTCGCAAGGCCCTTTGGTGATGCAGTTACTTGGAAGCAGTGGATATCCGTAGGATTTACGAATACCAATGTGGCTGATGAGTAGAACACTTCTAGCGCTTCAGAGTACCTAAAAGCGAATACTGGTATGAGCTTGTGAGATCATCTAGATGTAGCGCGAGGGGAACCTAAAATTGACGGCACGATAACAGCAAAACTAATGACTTCTCAAGCTTTTTGGTACCTTCATGTATCTTTGTATCTGGTGTGCTTAATCGATAGAGAAAGCAGTCAGCGTTAAGCGCCTCCACTCCATACGCAGTAATTGATGACCCATAGTAGGATGGCCGCCAGCGCTCTATCCTCGTGTATGGCGCCTGAACAACGTACGTCCAGATCAAGAGCCTACAATCCAAGGGCAGCTTCTCAAGTAAGTTGCTTTGGATCTAACGGTATGGTTCTGCGTGAGGCAATGCGGCACGGGAGAGTTTGTTTGCGATGGGGCGGGGCTGTTCACAGCGGCTTGAGCTTTGGCTGCCTGGAATTCTGGAATGTCATTAACACCGAATGAGCATGCCATTTTAAACCAAGACAGGGCGATAGGTTAAGTGATGTTCGTAAGCTTTTGGCCTAGAGTTGCGGTGAGGCGAGCGAAGATGCAGGTACTTTCAGGTAGCGCAATCTACTCTAGCTTCAATTCAGGTTACACCTTGGGTAGGCGCATTAAAAACTCGGTTACTAGATAAACATCGGTACAACGCGTAAAATCTCAGTTACGCAGCATTCGCCCTTGTTTTATTTCTACATTAGGCATACACCTAGAAACGTAAGCGCCTTGACACCGTCGAAACTCGTCTGCGTGACACGGTCACGAGGCAACTTTTCTAGCGTTGACCGTTGACAAGTCTGCTTCGGCCCCGAACTTCGACTGCAATATTCAAGTTCAACGACTACCGGAAAAGCTATGGGATAAGCCCAAACTATACCCTTACGAGTTTAGATCAAGAAAGCTTTGGACACCGTGAAGCAACTTAGGGGCGTGGCGTTGCGCATTTCACCCTTCGCCCTTGTCCTCAATGGCTGTTTACCGGGTATTTTGGCAAAGAAGGGTCATATTACATAATCTAGGTGCAAAAGTCTCAAGGGGCTATGGCTATTTCGAAGGATCGTCGTGACTTGGACAGAGCCAAAGCAATTGAGGCTATCTACGTCTAGTCGAAGGGCAACCCTAGGCAGATTCCATAGTCAATCACATCATGCCGACACGCCGCAATTTTAGATCAATCTAAGGTGCTGTTCAAGTCGGCTGTGTAATTTCCAACATTAACGCGTAGCATAGTCTTTGAAAAAGTAGACATGATGAATAGGTGGTGTCGGTAGTGGTCACCGAAGGAACTATTTTTTATTTAAGACTGTATCGCCGCAGTGTTTACTACATCTTCATCCTCATCCTCGTCCACATTTCGCATTTCAGCTCTACTCTATACGTCTGCACGTATATACAACGATGCGTTCTATCATCCTTTCTTTGGTGCTATCCATAGCCTTCGCCAGTCAGACCATAGCTTTTACCTACTGGATTGACGGTAAGAACTGTACTGACGATTTTCCTCTGACTGAAGCTCTAAAAGAAACGAAGCTTATGGGGGAGAAGGCTTCTGAGCGGCTGAAGTCCAGCACTGATGCAGATTATCAACACGTCTACGAGTTCCTTACGAAGAGAAAGAAGTCTGACAAGGCTGAATTTTCACAATCTATAAAGCTAAATTGTCAAGATATGCGTACTTTATCAGTAACTCTAAGTCTAACCGGAATATCCGTTCAATAAACGCTGATGAGCTGATGAAAAATGCTGATGTGCGCGCTTATCTTGGGCAATTAGCGATCCTGGCTGATCGTGGATATACCTTCCTGTGAACTCCCCTTGATAGTACGAAGGAAGAGGAGAAGGCCGAGTTTAACAAGAATATGGAGGTTGGCAAGCTGTTCTTATATCCAAACCTGACCAAGAGAAGCCTTAGACAAATTGGAAGGCTTGCAAGGAGGTATAATAAAGCGTAAGTGCAGAATTGAAAAACACAGCCAATTGTCAGAAACTGCCTCTATTGCTAATGCGTTGCATCGGGCTTATTCGAATGGCAGATCTTACTGCAGTTTATTATCTGTTATTGGCTTTTGCTTGTTAGACTTATAGTCTATAGAGGGTCGCAAATCAAAGATAGACGGCATGGAACGAAGGTCCCCGGAATTCCTGAGATCCTTGAGGATTCTGGTACTAGTCGGGAGTGGGGCCGATACGCTAGAAATCATGACGTTGTATAGTAGTAGTCCAAAGTGGGGCTGATGCGCTACACCAGCGCATAAAAGGCTCTACACTTGCGAACAGAGTAAAGTAAGTATTATTCTCTCAGATATTAGTAGTACTCTTGAATACTATTCGTAATCCCTTCACTATCTCCTGTGGCCTACGGCAAGTACTATTGTCTTCCAGCTACCCCTTAACAAAAGACAGCAGGAATAGGGTTACGTATATACAGAAAACCTTACTGTAAATCGGTCGCTTGCAGCAAATTGTTTACACCTTAAAGTCGTAGGTAGGCGCCGAACAGCGCGCTGTACTACAGGAGACGCACCAATCGCAAAGGCGCCGTTGTGCGCGGTTCTTCGTTCCGACACGCAAGAACGATTACAAAGAGTATATCGTCTCATCACCTAAGGTAAAAAACATACCTAGTTATCCGGGATGTCCGGCCTCATGTTAGCAAGGATCATCAGTCGCTCTGATTGGAGAGTTTCGTCACAAAGTACCGAGTCGTGTGGCGATCCCCTAGAAAATTGAGCGCCACCGCAGCCTTACGGCTAAATACTACTTCTTAGTGATGCTGTTAGACTTTCAGGCCCCGATAAGGACGCCCTAAGGGTTGTGACAGTGATATAAGCTTGGTGGTAGCCTTGTGGTGCAGAAGACCTGTTTTTGGTTAAACGGAGACCCTTTGCATATCAGGCGAGAAGGCCTCTATGCAAACGTAATTTTTATGCAGGTAGTATTGTAGTAGTTAAGGAATAGTATTAGTATGGAATTTAAGGTACATTTAGTAAAAGACCAGGCGTGGGGAGATCCCCTATTGTTTAAAAGTTGAAGTACCTAGAGTTTGTTCCGTTACAGGTGGATGCACGTTAATAACCTTGAATACTCTTTATCTAATACGAGGGGCTGAGTCCCAATTAAAAATAGAAAGTATATATCGCTTACATAGACAACGAATAGTGGAAGCAGATGTAGGTATTTGCAAACAGCGACTAAGCCTACGACAATATTCAAGAAGCGAGTAGACCTCCACAAAACCCCGTAACCCAAGTACGTAAAAGGAAATTCAGCAAAACCACCCAGTCCCACACCACTACCCCAAACCCCCCCCGTAGCTTTTACGCCTTCCCCCCATCCACATCCCTCAACCTAACCCTCAACCCCCCCTTCGGTCTGGCCGTAATCCCCCCCTGAATCTCCAACTTCCAATCCCCATCCTCAAACTCCATTTCAAACCGGCCAAAAAGCGCCGCAACCAGGCAAGCAAACTCTGCTTTAGCAAAGTCCTTGCCGATGCAGCTGCGCGGGCCATGCAAGAACGTGGTAACAGCGTAGTTACTCTCTGCGCCACCCGTGTTCGCGCGACCCGCGCCGAGCCAGCGCTCCGGGTTGAATTCGCGCGCATCCGCGCCCCAGAGGTGTGTGCTTGTGTTGATGGCCCAGGGACAGATGACGACGGTTGTTTTGGCGGGGATGAAGTGGCCCTGGACGGTAGTATCGTGCGCAGTTTCGCGCATGGTGAGGGGGACGGGGGGGAAGACGCGGAGGACCTCGTTCAGCACGGCATTCAGGTACGGCAGGCGATCAATTTCGGTGCTGGAGATTTGGCCGCTGAGGTCGAGTTGGGTGCGGATTTCTTCGCGGAGGCGTGTTTGCGTGTCGGGGTGTTTGCAGAGCAGGTAGACGGCCCAGGACATGGCGGATGCGGTGGTCTCGTGGCCGGCGGCAAGGAAGGTCATGAGTTGGTTGACAAGGTCTTCGTCGCTGAAGCCGCCAGACTCCATGGCTACGGATAAGATGTCGAGTTCTTTGGCTTCACCTCTGAGCATTTTGGCACGCTTGTCTGCAATGAGGTCTCGCGCGACGTTTTTGACGGTTCGAATGGCCTTGCCGATCTCATCGTTGCGTTTTAAGGGGAGGGCGACGGCAAGCCAGTGTGGTAACATGCCTAGTAGAACTTGTACGATTTGTGCGCCGCGGTTCCCAGCGAAGATGGATTGGTATGTTCGGAAGAGTTCGTTCTCTGGGTTTGAAAGAGCATCAAAGTCTTTCCCTACGCCGGCTACGCCGATAATATCGAGCGTCGCACGCGATGCCCAGTCGCGAATCTCAATTACACTTGACGAATCCGGGCTGTTTTTGATGGTAGACAATATCTTGCTTGTCATCTCTTGCGCTTTACTCCAGAAGATGGGGTACAGGTCCTTGACATGTCGGAAGGAAAAGGCAGGCATGAGAAGCTTTCTTTGACGCTTGTGCTCATCGCCTTCCGCCAGCAAGATGCCCACGCCGAGCAATCTTCCAAGACCCTCTCGAAGCCCTTCTGGCTTTATAAAGTCGTAATTTCGCTGTACGAGTACCTCACCTAGTGCTTTAGGGTTGGTTATCAAAATACGTGGCTCGTTGAAAATCCATCGATAATAGATAACACCATCATTCGGTACATTATCCATCCAGTCTCTTTGTGGCTCACCCGTCGGGTCCTTGAAGATTCTTCCGAAGTGGCCGATGAGAAAATGTGGATTCTGTGACTACGATTAGTTTTGGTGGCCTTGTTTGATATTTTGCCAGCTCTTCAACATACCGGTGGCTGAGGCAGATGACGCAGTGGGCTCAAGAACAAAGGGTATACAAGAGATGACCAGCTAAACTGCGCAAAGGTTTGGATGAAGAACCATGTCGTGATATTCCAGAAATAACTTCGAGGGAAAATGGCGAGATTTGGCGCATAGCGAAAGGAGAAGAGTGTGATGGCGCAGGAGGAGAGTGCGAGGGCACGCTTTGGAACCGCCATTACGTGAATGGAGTGGTTAAGACACGCAACGATAGAATCTCGTCAAGATGTCAGATGAGAGAACGAGAAAAGGGATACGTATTTCCAGAGGATAGGCAGCCATTTTAGATACATAGCGCATCTCGCCAAGTTCGCAACGCGCGCCGTTTCAAGCTTCCCGCGTGCCGTTGGAGATACGATGATGCATCTGGGAAAGCTGCGCTATTCCCAATTCGTACGACCGCGATCGGCATACGGCGAAACCAGACCCTCCGTCCACCTCCAGTCGTCGAGTTTTCAACTCTGTCGTGCAACAATTTCCCCGCGCATTCAAGCGTTCATTCGTCCGAATAATAGTAGACGGACTAGGCAACTGTGCGTGCATGCTCCTGTCCAAAGTAAGGGCCTATAAAATGCACAGCAACTTCACGCTAAAGCAAGGCCACCTGCGCAACTCGAACGATTTGAATTATAACGTGGCCTTGTGCTTACAACATCGTAAATCCATTGGTATGTTCTTCTCTAGGCAGCTGCAATACATGACAAAAGAAGTGCGCTGCGATAATGCTGATGAATGAGAGCCATACAACAACCCCTTTCTGCCTCGTGGCAGACGCAATATATCATACCAGCGTACACAAACAGGATGGGGATTATCTGTTTTCCTCCAAAGCTCACGTCAGTTTTGTGCCTGTCTATCTCGTCTCTTGCGTCAATTTAGGTGTTTGCACCGTATTCGACCGACTGATTTGGGGGCCAGTCAGCAGAAGCCATGCGCTCTGATTGGCTACTCAAGCCATTGGACGAGACTGAAGTCATTATGAGTTCGTGTTGCGCGTCTCAGTTGACTAGGTTCATCTTCGCTTTCCAACTGTGTCATCATTGCCCTCGCTCCTGCCTGTCGCTTTTGCCGAATCCTCCTCTGCAGGAGTAATGTCTATCAGTGGTGTGCTATTGTCGTCCCCTCCTGTAGAGTTCGCTGTTGAAGGCGCTTTTGATGGTGCCTTCGAGTTGACTGCAGATAAGTGGCCAGCTGTTTGTTTGAACCAAAGCTCAGAGTACTTCCCTCCACGTAACAACAATTCGTGATGCTTTCCGCGTTCGATGATCTCACCCTTCTCAACGACAATGATCTGATCAGCATCCACGATCGTGCTAAGACGATGCGCAATAACGAACGTGGTGCGGCCCTTGCTCAATTTTCGGAATGCTGTTTGGATTTGCTCTTCGATTGCAGAGTCGATGGCGGATGTGGCTTCATCTAATAGTACAATCTTAGGGTTCTTGAGAAGAACACGCGCGATGGCAATACGCTGCAGTTGACCTCCAGACAGCCTCACACCACGTTCACCAACCTTAGAGTTATATTTATCAGGGAACGATTCGATATCATCGTGTATGGCAGCAGCGCGGCAAGCGTCTTTGACCTCCTTGTCAGTAGCTTCAAGGCGCGCGTACCGAATGTTCTGGAGAATGGTTTGGTTGAATAGAACAGGATCCTGGGGAACGAGGCCAAGCGCTTCACGCAGACTGGACTGTGAGACGGAGCGCAAATCTTGGCCATCGATCATAATGGAACCTCCAGTGACGTCGTAGAATCGGAAGAGAAGCTTGAGCATAGTCGACTTGCCACCTCCAGTCTCTCCAACGAATGCAATCGTCTGTCCTCCTTCTGCTTTTAGGCTTACACCCTTGATGATGGGTTTGCGGGGATCATATGCAAATTCAGCGTCCTTGAATTCGACTGCGCCTTCCTTAACAACGAGTTCCTTGGCGTCCTCGTGATCCGCCACAGTAGCCTTGGTATTCAATAGCTGAAGTAGGCGCTCAGCATCGATAAGGGCACTCGATACCTCTCTGTAGCTGCTTGACAACACATACAATGGCATGGTGAGGGTATGCCAGTACATTATTAGTGTAACAAGACTACCAATGCTCTTTCGACCAGCGACAATCTGGCTCATACCAAAGATGCAGCACCCTGCGAAGCCAAAAGTTGTAACAAGATCCTGGGTCGCATGGCCTCCCATTGAACGTATCCAGTAAGCGTATTGTGCACGGATGGTATTCATAATGTTGGTTGCGTAGCGACCATGTTCAAAATCGAGTCGGTTGAAGTAGGCCACAGTCTGCCAATTGTGCACGGTCTCGTTGACGGTGGAGCTCTCTAGTCGTTGGTTCTCCACATATACTCGTCGCTTCGGGTTTGCGAGGCCCGTGAATAGAACGCCAATGTACACATATGTGAATCCCATGAACAAGATGATGAAAGCCATGTATGCGTCAAATAGAGAAGTGACATAGTACATAGCCACAACGAGGTCCAAGAAAATTGGAGAAATGTCAAACAGGGCCATCTCAATGAGTGAGTCTAGCGATGCGGCCTGCTCGACAGCCTTCAGGACTTCACCTGAATCCTTGGATGTGTGAAAGTCCATGGATAAGCCTAGAACATGTTCGTAGGCGAGCAATGTGATGCGTCGATAAGCAGAGTTCGTGATGATTAGGTTCGCAAAGCGATCGATGACACCAAGTCCACCATAGCTGTTGATGTAGCTAAACACCACCCACAAGGCAATATCTTTCCATGGCATAGTTGGCTCTGGCTGCGAGAGTTTATCGGTAATGATACCGAGTTGGCGGGGCGTAAGTAGATTGAATGCACGTTCTTGAAGCATATATATCAGCCGTACTGCAAGCGCGCCCATCACTAGCCAGTCATCCTTGGGAAACAGGTGTGGCAAGAAGACAGCAAACGACTTCAAATATCCTATCCAGCCGCCTTCTTCTTCGAGGCGCTTAGCTTGCTGTTCTTTGATGTCGTTGTCGTCGCCTCCGTCCTCGTCATCGGAATCAGGGTCGCCAAGGAAAATGGCTCCATATCCATCAGGTGTTGTTTCGGTGGTAGATCCATTTGCAGGCTTGCCAAGTAGCGATTGGGTTTCCTCGTCCGAACTCGTCTCGGTGGGTTTGGTGATCAAGATGACAAAAGCGTCAAGCATGAGAAGCAAAGATACGAAAGACCGGATGCAGCTGATGATAAATCCTACATTGCGATGTGCCTCGTCTGCTGGAACACTGAACCCATTGATGAGACATGTCGTCGTCTCAAAAGCGAAATGGAAGACGAAAGCACCAAAGTAGGGGTGCCACAAGAGTGCTTTGCTTGACCAACTCTGTTGGAGGAGGGAGCACCAGACTAATATTGAACCCAAGCAACGTATAGCAGCGGGCTTTGGAGGCTCGTATTCGCCATCCGCCATGGACCGACTGAAGTAGTAAAGCACCTCTGTGATGTAGGCGAGAAGGATCAGGACCATCAGAGATAATACACCTCTCCGTCGTTTGCGTGATATCGGTTTCGGCTTCTGCAAGACGCACATACCGAATGCGGTTGCTCCCATGAAATAGAATCCGACTGTGGGAGCGTGCATGTAATCTAAGATGGCCATGGCTAGATACAGCGACGCTGGCGCACGAGCGTCGACCATGGCTATGGTGGTGGTGATGATCGATAGGTAGTGATCTACTCTATGTCGCGTAAGGGTGAAGCTTAGAAGACCAACACCAGTACCGCCGCAAGTTTGACGCAAGTATTTATGTCGACTTGCGGGAGGCCGGACGCTTGATGGCACTGTCTTTTGGGTCAAGGGCGGTGACTAGAAACAGCCCAACACCCCCACAGGGGCTAGAAAGGGCGCTCGGGCCAGATTTTGAAATGTGCGGGCTGCAATGATGGGGAAAGAGCACAGAATGCACTGCAAGCCACAGCAAGGTTGGACCGGCGCGAGGCGGCACAGCCACACGACAGTGCCTATGCCGGCCAAAGCGAACCCTTGAAGCTGGGCCAGGTGTTGATGGAGGCCAGTGGTGTACTGTATTCTGTGGCAGATGTGTCTCGACTGATAGCACAGAATAGACCGTAGAAGAGCCGTAGAGATGATGAAGCGCCGCGCCTGCTTGAGCGTCCGGCAGAGGATGTTACAACGATTGTCAAGGTTTCGTCGTGTTTGCCACGAACCGTTGAACCCTGCGCGTGAAGCGCGTTGAGAATTAGGGCTGATACACAGCAGGGCTGGTAACTCGCGCAGCGAAGCCAGCGCAAAACACGTCGCGCGCTATCGCAAGAGGCGCATAGCTTTGTGGCTTGTGGCTTGTGGCATTTGGCACACCGCCTGCCCCTGCAGTCATTTCCCATCCAGAGTCCAACTGCCTGCTGCGTCATCATGAGATACCTAGGTAATGAATACCGGGGCTCGCGGGTCCCGTAAGGCGGTGCACACAGAGGAACCACCGAGTCACTGTCGGGTTCGGCGAAAAGTCTGCTGGGTGGCACTGGTGTGGGCTCAGACTACCTCCCATGCAAACCAAAGACACGCATAGGTACGCATAGACATGCTCAAAAGAGGGCTACCAAGTAATGGTTGGCAATCTTGATGGCGCTGAGGAGGCAGCCGCTCCAGGCAGAGGCACGGTGAAGATAACCACACTAAGCTGACTGTCAGCACTAGAGGAAAATCTTCTTAGATGGCTGGCCATGCACGTTGCCCATAGGCATGGATGTATGTCGGTGGTTTTGAGAAGGTTTGATAACTGGAGGATGCTGCTGGTATGACCGGCTGAGAGATCTCAGCCCTTCGTGACGAATTAGACTTAGCGTGCTCTACTCATCAAGACGTCACCCGTACACATAGATACCTCACCCCCGGCCTCCCCCTGCTTTACGCGCGCCCAAGTAATGAAAAATGTTCAGGCACACCCTTGAGCCTAGTTACGATGGGAAATATGGTCACACTTGAGGACTTGCTTTCCAGTCCTCTGATTCGCCCCATCCGCTGGTGACACGCAAGGCAACAAACCCACATAGACATCTTGTTCAACACCGCGACATTACAGATACCGATAATCAGAAAAGTGACATGACATTTAGACTGGAGATTTCTCCATGCAGACTCGACGTGGGTCGAAAGTGTTTCTTCCCCACTCTGATTGTCAGGTTAAAAATCAGATCAATTTCTCTGACGGCTCCTACCACACACCAACATTCAGAGTTGTGGTACACACCACACCCTCATCAAAGGAGACGAACGGCATATACCGACCCTCAAGCATTCACAAATGCATGATTTTGTAGAATTCGCTACCGAGCCCAGCAATGTGTCTTCTTGGTGGGCCAACAACGTGATGTTAGCACGGTGCATATGTCCAACATATGAACATTCAAGGGTAAAGGTTAGTGTTGTGTGCACATGACTCCACGATAGAGTCAATGTGACTGTTGCAGTGTTCCTGGAAGCACAGGCGAATGAGAGTACTATAAAGATCCATTCAAACAGTCTTTTTACGTTTGTTCGACTTATTTGTCCCGCGGTTTTCGTTACTTTTCATTCACGCGTAGACTGGCTATATACACTCAACATCGGGTCTGTAGCTTCCATTTTGCACGCTTTCTTCGGGATACTAAGTTCCACACACATCGCCAGGGGTTATCTTAAGATCTGGTCATCTAATTTTACCGGTTACCTTGAGCTTGGTCAAGGTGTGTTACCAAACCCCTAATTCCACACTACTGCTCTGCAGATTCATACGTCCGACAGCCTCATCCGATCATTTACCCCATTGGTTGTGGAAAACTCACCGGCAACCACTACACAGGCATCATCACGTACCCATATTCCGTGATCGGAGCTTCTTCGACTGTAACACAGCAACTGTACAGCCCATAGCGCCCACACACTACTCGGTACGCATAGCCCCATCAGCCATCCCATAACCCCTCATTCTTCAAGTTATAGAATGCTTCCGCTCGACAAAGTCTGATTCACCCCAGATCACCGTTTGTCACGAGCGGGGCTAGCATAAATAATCTCCGACAAGCCTGGCCAATTTATTCATTTCTCACACAGTGCCTTCAACCAGCAAATCGACTTTCTACGAGAAACACACACTTCAGCATGTCCGCGCGCGAAGTGACGCCACCGGATGGTCCCAGCATGGCACCGCCTGCGACACCCAACAGTAAAGCGCAGACGCCCAGACCCTCAACACCAGCACCCACCATGCCCGACACCGTGCCTAGCACACCAAATGGGCGTGGGACCACCCCTACACCAAAGACACCAGGGCTAACAAGCAGTCCTGCACATACGCCTGGCGGTACCATAAAGGTTTGCTCCACGGACCCAGCAGAGATGATCAAAGTGAAAGTGCATACAGCAAAGTGCACCGAGTGCGATAAGCGCAACAAAGACACCATGCTGAGGTGCCCCGGATGTACGTTCCAAATCTGTAAGCCTTGCCGTGATCGGAGGGATCGCAAGGGGCAGACGATGGAGCATGGAACTATGTTGAGTCCTGGTGGGTTGAATCTTTTGGGAAGTGGAGGGTCTGCGAAGAGGGCTATTCTTACACCTGCTTCACAGAAGAGCAACACTAAGGATCGAAATGTGAAGAAGAATGATGCTATCGAAGACTCAAAGGACAAGATCACTCCAGCACCAGAGAAGGTGGTACCCAAGAAGCGTGCAGGTAAGTTGAAGTCAAAGGCATATGTTGACTCGGGTTCTTCAGAAGACGACTTCCAGCCCGACCCAAGCTCGCCATCTGCAAAACGGCGTCGCGGCACCGGTCCTCTCATTACAAGTTCTCCAACTGCGACTTCGATGCGTCCTTCACGCATAACTGCTACCTCCACGTTCAACGCACCGTCAGTCACGTCAGATAGGAGTACCACCCTTTCAGCATCCACTGATGGCCAGCCCTTGACTCCCATCCTTCCAGATGTAGAGGAGCCTTCAGGTCGTCAACGGCGTCACCCTCGTACCCCTGGCTCCATTCAAGATCTCATCGAAAAAGCAGGCGTCGACACGCCAGCCCGGCGCTACGATGAGCACCTTCTCCTCCGCCACCAGCCCATCATGTCGAACCCCACAGCCATCATCCCCGACCGCGTGAAAAGGGCAGCCTACGGCGGCAAACCCTCAAGCTCCACGCACCCGCACAATGCCCAAAGCCCCGTAAGTACCCATCCCCCCCCCGCTTCCCCCCTTCCCCCCAAGACCCGCTCTTACAAATGACCCCCAGACCCCACACACCGACACCGTCCGCGCCTTCGTCGATGCAGAGTCCACGAAGCTGCGCACAGCCGCCAAATACCACGACGCCCACCTCAGCGCCGACGAAATCGAAGAGCTGCTCTCCGCGATCAAGGCGGCGGGCCGTGAGTGGGCGCTGGGTACATACGACAATATGGGTGCGTTTGTTCATGCGAATCTTGTGCGCAGCCTCGATATGCGTCTTGATATTCTTGATCCAGCGTACAAGGTTCAGTTGGCCAAGGCGCTTGATGTGTGCTTTCAGCGTATGATGGGGAAGTTTGCTAAGGAGCGGGTGCCGCGTGGTTCTACGAATGGGGGGGAGGGGAGTGCATTGAAGGGGGGTAGACGGGGAGTTTAGTCTGGCAGGCTCGGTCTTGCGATGGGCATCCGGGTTGCTGCCTTCTGGCTGGCGCTTGATGACCTTTCATCATGGTCCTCACTGGATCGCCGCGCTTTTGCGGTTTGGTATGTCTCTACTCTACCTCGCCTTTTTCCTCTCTTCGATTCATGCGGTGGGATGGCTAATTGGGTGGCATTGGATTGTCCCGGGATATACCTCGGGGATGCCTAGGTTGGGTTTACGCGGTCTCGCATTCATAGCACGTAGGAGCAGATCGTCAGAATAATACGTTATAAAAATAACATCTTGCTTGGACTATCGTAGTATGAGATCCGTGTCGGTCACATTTGTGCTCGCCGTTACATGGGTGAGTAAGGGTTGATCTAACATCTTGAGATTCTGTTGATAAAAGCATAGTGCAGGAAGGCAGTACTCCGAGTCAAGCCAGAATATTCCTCAGAGCGATGCTTGGTACATTCCTGACTATCCATCTCCCTCTCTTCCCGATTAGCTGAGAAAACAATCATTACAGCTATTAGGCTACGGGCCGCTGTAGGCCGTAGCTACGCAAGTGCGCAAGCCGATAAGGGCCCGGAGGGTCCTTGGACATGTACTATTCTACTCCAGTAATCAGCGCTGTTAATTATTCGAACCTTTTTGGTTGTTTGCCGTAGTGGAGTAGAGCTACGTAGGTCGCACAAATGACCTAAATTGCCATACTCCAAAGCCTTCTGCCTCTCGGTCAGTTGAACAACTGGGAAACAGGTGACCTAAACAGCTAAAAGTCATCTGAGGTTCCTAGTTAAATAGTTACGTAGCATATGGCTAATTGTATACACCTAGTACCGAAGTAAGGAGAATCAAGTTCCCGCTTTTCCAGTTTACAGAGAGTCGCGCAGAAAACAGATCGCGAGGTATTCTTTGATCCTGAGTAATCTCAAACCCATTGAACATTGTTAGATTAGAGGCATTCGCAAAGCGCCCGCCGCCATTCTTTTTTCAGAAAATATTTTTGAACTATATTTACATGGCCAGATACCCCCACAATGCTGTCCTCCTGTTTGGATTCGAACGTATCTCGATATTAACTCTGATTGCTATGTTCCATAGACGCCAAAATCGTATCAATAATGTTAGCTTGGAATAAGCTATTGAGTCCTGGGATAATACATACCTTGCTCATGAACTATCCTTCATATTGCGTGCTCATTGGCACTATCCTCAAATTCATGTCCCCTGCGGTGCGCAGTTCTTCATTTGCCATTTATTCAGACACTTGAGCGATGACTCCGTATCAGAGTGATGAGGACCAAGAACCTGCTTCCTCAACCCGAAGCACTTTGTCATCAACGAAATAGCTCCTTCCTTCCGATTTTGTTTGTGCTGTATAGCTGCCAGACTGTACATCATGAAAAATGTTGCTGGATGGTTTGCTCCGAGATTTACTTTTCCTGCGTTCGTTACTTGAACATATAGCTTTTCAACATCTTCAAGGCGTCCCTGATTCTCCAATATGTTTGCTAGATTAGCCATGGTTATCAGAGTTTCTGGATGATCTGGTCCTAGTATTCTTCCGTACTACATCTGATAAAAGCTCTTCAGCTTCTTTCCATCGTCCTTGATCAAGATATATCCCTGCCATGCCCCACTTTGCGCTGGCCGTTCCCAAATCTTGTGCTCCCAGAAACCTTGTACGTTGCCCTGATAGTTGAGTTTACACCTCGTCAGCTTCCTTCCATAGCCCAGTTTTGCGATAAATAACTGCCAGTTCTCTCTTAAACATTAACGTGATTGCGCAGTTCTGCCCATGTAGTTTCTCAGAACTTCTTACCACTTTAGTCTGCAATTATATGGCGTCGCCGCATCGCTTACTAGTACTGTATATTCCTGCCAGAATACTCATGCTAAACGTTTCCTTATGATCAGGCCCCAGGGTCTCATATTTTTGATTGTAGACTCGAACAGCCAGTTCTTCCGCTTCTTTGGTATACCCACGAAAGATGGGACATAAGACTCAGCGTAACCCGATTGCCTTCGCCGAGCGTTCTCTTATGATCCTAGTACGCTTCTGTCAAAGCCTTTTCTGCCTCATTGTACCTTCCGTACGTGAAGAAACAAATACCAAACTTCCTGAGCAAGTCCATCTTTTTATCCCCCGGAGCTTCAGGCTTTGGCTCTAGAGAGAATTGTGCATGTGGCAGGTACATCTTCCATTCATCTTTATTACGGATGCTCGGGTCCGAAATCACCTCAGAGAGCCTTGCCATAGCACTAATCTCCCACTTCTCAAGAGTTCCCTCCTTCCGGAGCCAATTCCTTGTTGCAAGATGAACGAGGCGGTGAAGGTCCAAAAGTTGTCCTGATTTGTGCTTTGTGATAAAGGAATAGGCCTTTAGTGTTCCGAGAACATCAACGGCTTGTTTTGTTGAGTCGGCGATTCGAAGAAGCGATAGTGGAATATCCCTTGTATTGACACATGACATAAAAGAGAGGTATTGTGCTGCTAGCGGGTCCCGCTTTCGAGTTTCTTAGAAGGAAATTAGCCATGTTATTGCAACTGGGTTTTTGGCACCTCCCTATCGACCTTCGTCCTCGAACTCCTCGCTCAGGATGTCAACGATGTTTTGTTCTGTGTTGTTGAGAAGTGCTTTGCACTCCTCCAAGGTAATCTGATTCTCATTAATATAGGCAGCTGCTTGCACAATAGCAAGTGGCAGGTGAGTAAGCTTGGCTAGTACTTCTGTTACAGCTTCGTCGTCCTCCAGTAGACTTTAGTCTTGTAATGATCTTCCAAACAGGTCTTTAGCCATATCATTTTCCATTTCCCTAACCGAGATAACATTCTGGGTAACCAACTTCGTTGCCGCTTTTAGACTTCGGGTTGTGAACAGGATAGATCCATACTTGCTCTTTGGTAGAGTATCAATTCATCGATGAATGGGTCCAGGTGCACTGAGTCTCTCTGTCCAAACATCAATGTCGTCGGCATTGTCAAATATCAGTAGCAATCTTCCAGAACCTTCTAAACTCAGCCTGCGATGAACCAGATTTTCAATGTCCGCCCGCTTTTGATCAAGATTAGGGATCTGCAGTTGCTGACCAGCTTCTTGATATGCTTCAAGCATGCTCTCAGCATTTGTCACCGGTATCCAGAATACCGCGCGGTCGGGGTTGTTCTCTCGCCATTGATGGGAAAATTCGAGTGCGATCTTGTCTTTCCAATGCCGCCAAGGCCGACGACGGCAGCTCGTTCGCAACGACTTTCATTATAGAGCTTGTCGTTTATTTGGGAGATTTCAGCTTCTCGGCCAACAAATTTGGAGTTCCTCTGGAAGGGCACAATCCAAGCAGCCTCCTTTTTTGTTCTTGATACTGCCTGGCTTTAGCTGTGGTAGAATAGCCTCTAAGGAGACGTACCAGACAGTGTTGTCATGCTTGGCGAATTTTGCTCCTGTTCTACGTTAATATTGCCCACGAAGAGAATTCATATACAACTTGCAGTAGTAGAATAGGTCATTTTCAAATGTGCTGCGCCTATTAGACATTAGTTCATTGTTTTTCCTAGCTACGAAAAGTCTTGAATGTATACACTATGTTTTAGCTTCAAATTCTGAATGCAGTCTCGCACACGATGTCTTTGCGCTACGTGAGTGAGATGCTCTTCTGTGGCGTCTTTCATTTCGCCCTTTCTTTCAAACTCATGAAGCCCAATATCCTGCAATCCTTATCGACATTAAAACGAACGTACCGTTTTTTGTCGTATGGCTTAGCCCATAGTTCTGTAAACTTTTTGACTGTTGCCTCCGTCTCCGTAGCAATTTCCACCAGCGTCTTGTTGGAGAAATCATTCGCGCCATTCTTGAATGGCTTCAAACCAGGATTACCGGTTCCGATTAATACGAAACACTTGACTCTTTCTTTCAGATTTTTATCTGCCGCGCCCTATAGAATATTAGATGCCTCTCCATCTACTTCATCAACAGGATTATTCGCACCGAGCGTACCGTCGGCGAAGACACGATCATCGATAGTGACGGGTTCGAAAAATGTTGTTGTGGCAGAAGTCGCAGGGATGTCTGGCCAACCAGGCAAACTGCAGCTTCGGAGACATACTATTTTCTTTGAATTTTGACTGGTGGTGCATACAAAGCTGTTTTCGTTAGATTCTAGACCATTGTACTAGCCTAGGTGCTTACCTTCGGCATCCGCGCTCAGCCCCATCATTGAGCATGTCTGTGTCTGATGCGCCGCCCTTTGTTGTCACTTCTGTAATTGCTTCCTCCAATAACGCAGAGTCGAATCGTGGCCTGAGCTTTCTCTTTCTATTGACTGGAAGCCGGCGTACTTGCTTACCAAAAACCATTTCTGCGAAATCGCCATATGCGGCGATACATTCGTCCACACTCATTTCGAGTCTGCCAAGCATGATTGCGATGAGCCTGTTGTCATGGAGGCGTCAGCTACGTTCTCGAAGGAAGAGTCTTGTTAAAAACGACTACTTTCTCGAGGTCAAAGGAGAGTGGAAGATAGGCCACATACCCGCCGGTGCCGGTGCCGCCGATAAGATCAAATATTTTACACGGCTTCGCCGGAGCAAGGTTGTCTTGCTTCCGTTCGCCGTTCAGGTGGTCCATGATGCTTTTCAGGATGTAAAGTGTCGACATCCCTCGCACCCCGCCACCACCAAGCGACAGCAGACAAAGGCCAGTGGTGTGCAGAGGGTCTGGCTCGCTGTCAAGTGCCTGTTCTATAGCTCAGCGTATCGCAGTCGTCGTCCTTGTGCTCGCTGGCGAGGAGAAGTTGCAACAAAAAGACTGTCAGCGTGGTTTAGAAAAATACATGCCTGTAGTACGTCGACTGAGGACGAACAAGGCTGAAGGATCAGGCATGTCGCTACGCCAAGAGGGGCAGGACAAAGTTGGTTGTATATTGTCAGCCTTGTTGTTTTGAATGATTACGCGCGCGCGTCTCTAAAGATAACGCTGAAAGGATAGTATATAGGCGCAAGATATCCGGTCGCCCGCTTCGTATACTTGGCCAAATATCCCATGGGTATTGGGGACGATAATAGCCCAGGCCCCTTCTGCTGCCATCTTTTGATAAGCCACTCGTCTGGAGGCCTTTTCTGATTAGCCGCCTCAACTTGAAAGATTAAATCACTACGAGTAAACTAGATTTTTACGACGATTAAGTAAAAGATTTCGCATTTTTCCAAATTTAAAGTTGGATGAACTATTCTACAAAGATGTGTTGCTGTGCTGCGCAGCTTGCGCTGAGTAGGCGTACGAACGTGTAACCATGCTCCCACACCTGATTCGTTGATATTGGCAAAGCTTATGACCGTTGAGAATTTATGTTGGGCGTTCTTCTTCGTCCTTACGCCAAATCTCCTCAAAAAGGTGTGCAATGTTTATCCAACGTTGATCGAGTGGAGAATAGTAAATATAATAGAAATGCAGCTGTACACCAGCATATGTACGCTGCAACCAATTTGCAGTCTTAGTGAAACCATGGCACTTCCTCTAGATCTCTAACCACAAAGCTTTATGGAGTCTTCGCGTGATGAATGTCAGAATATTCGTGTCTATCTCCCTAGCACATATGTGGATGGAGATGCTAGTTATGAGTATCTTATTCAATCTAGCTGTGCCATAACGTGAGAGCACGTGTTGAACAACTGCAAGTCCAAATGCTGCGAACCAAACCATCGGTAAACCAATACTCTTGAATCTCCCTCGCTGCACACCGATCGCGGAAGGAGGAATGTTCGCGGAACATTGGCAAATCTGATATAGGAAAAGATATGGGTACCTAGCATTAGACTTATCATAGAATGGCCGTCTCTTCGGGAAGGATGTTACACTCAATACTCCCAGCAGTACCGTTTGACGAGTAAAGAAAAGTATGATGCCAGCGAAGAACAAAGGGAAGAAAAGAAACATTATGGGTATCCAAATAAGGCTTGAGGCCAATGCACAGTAAAACAAGCAGTTAAAGGGACGCGGCTACCGGGCCCCAAATTGGATGGTGAGTCCCCCATTGGTAGGCTGGATCTGATCCACCTCGTCCTCGCCCTGGCTACCCAAAGCTTGTTCGAGCCATGCTGTCTCGTCGTCATCCGCATCTGCAGGCGTTGCACCAGCGGACGAAGGGCGATCTGGATGCTGACGTAATGTCGCGAAGCGCTCGTTGAAGAGGCGAGCGTACTCGGCATCGTTTGTGGGGTGTTGGGCGACTTCAGGGGGAATGGTCGTCGTTTGGGAGACAGGGATCAATTGTCTGGAGCAAGGGGTTAGACGGAAGGAGCAGCTGGACGGTATGGCAGGAGAGGCTCACTCTGATGTCTCTGCACAAATGCGCTCCAGCGTCTCGCGCTGGCGACGCAGCTCTTCTGGATCTGGCTGGGGTGCATTGTGCACGCCGTTATTTGTGCCGTAGTTTGGCTGGTACGGGTCATTGAGCAGGTGCGACGTGTCTGATTGCTGTAAGGGAGGTCAGCATAGACTTGATAGAGGAGCCATCACGCTCTGTAGTTTGTGTGACGCACATCCGACTCAGAAGGCCGTCGCCCACCCAGGCAAGAGGAGCAGACGCCCATGGAATGAGCAGGATTGGTGTCGGTATCGGTGCAGGTGGTGTGGTCGCAACTCGGCGAGAAGGTCGCGGGGTGGTCACGAGAGACGGCGACCCGGAGACTGCTATGCTGAAGCCGCCAGGCGAGGGTGCCAATATCTTAGAGAAGGAGGTGGCCTGGCCAAAGTTTCCTGCTCCTGATGTTTGTGATCGACAAGGAATCTCCGAGGTCTTGGCGGGCAAGAGCCGCAACGCTCAACACTACCACCCATTCGAAATGACTCCACCCTCATCGCGCCTGGCACCTGACGCATCAGCCTCACACAAGCCGCCTTCACCAAAATGCTCTTTTCACCTTGACATGGACTGCTCCGCGCAGCCATCGCTCTGCTACTCTACACATTGTCTCCAATACTAACCGCCGTCTGGCTCCCTTTCTCTAACCATTATTGCACCGATATGTTCCACTGTCCAACTCTTCCTCAATCTAGTCTTTCCTCTGTGTTCATCCTGCTCTCTCAGCCCATTCCATATAAATCATCCTTGGGCACGCCTAGCCGAGTCCTGCCTGGAACATGGCCTCTCTTTCTATGCTCGCGGTGCCATCTGATGGACAGAATGCGACGATGCGCCCTCAACAGCCGCCTTAGGGTACTACCTTCCATTCCAAACCACCACGAAGGATATGGTGACCGGCAACCCTCTCTAAGCCATCTCGACCGGGTAATGACTGTCTTCGCTACTGCGACTATCAACATTCTCGACGAAGGTCTCACGTAAGGTTGCCATGTCTCGTCGCGCTTCACGCGGCACGGCTCCAGTTTGTTCAACCTACCCCGAATCAGTACTCCGAGTCCCTCTGCCTGCAAGGCACATTCTAGACGTGTCTGCAATCTTGATGGCCGGTCCACTGGCAGGCGCTCAAAAGCTGGCCCATATAGATGTATATTCTGTAGTGTGCGGCTCGTCATCAGCCATTTCAACGCCTTTCGACATCGTTGTGCATATTCGATCAGAGTACTTCTCATTCTTTCGAGTACTCAATCATGTCACCTCCTCGCTCGTTCTGGTCGACAGCCATCATTTTTTCATTTTGTACTTTTCCCCAAGCATGGGCATTTCGCCGCAAAGGCAATGACAATTCTCAAGTAGAGCAGCAAGCTGCCCCTGGGGAATTAACGCCACAATTTGGCGCAACGCCATGACGTTGAAGAACGACAAGATTCGGAACTGCATTATCCAGACGACCGCTTGCAAGAATTTCTCAATCTTAACCCTGAACATCGCATCAAAACCTTTTGCAATGAATGGCTTGGCATAGCCCCTGCAACCACTGTAGTGGAATACACGCCGACTATGTACGTACCATACTGACGCGATATTTATATGATTTCTTTACTTTGCGCAGTACAGTCACGACGAGCGCAGAGGATGTTACCACCACTACATCAACAACGCGTGTCATTACTACCCGCACCATCATCCAAGTCACGACCAAAACTCCGGCGCCAGTTGTGCCTAGAGCTACCAATATCGCTGCAGTTGCCGAAGAAATCATCAATTCGGTTATTGCAAGCGGGACTGCATCAGAGCCTACAACCACCAAAAACAAGCAGCGGTTACAAGCTGAGTCAGGCCTTGCAAATGCCTGCTCGTGCAAGATGGTGGAGCCAACGGCTACCATAACTAAATCATACGCTCCTCCCGCAGTGGTAAGTTTGAAAATCTAGCCTACATTTAAAT
The DNA here is from genome assembly GCA_028456385.1 of Ophiosphaerella korrae. Lineage (NCBI taxonomy): Eukaryota > Fungi > Ascomycota > Dothideomycetes > Pleosporales > Phaeosphaeriaceae > Ophiosphaerella > Ophiosphaerella korrae. Next base: position 52,033 of record JALNQF010000203.1, read on the forward strand.
AATAATTGGAAACAATACACAATAGTTGGTTACCGAGTGCTCGCTCTAGCTAGAGTAACAGAGACGAGGCTATTCACCGCTCTCACCACCATCACCGAAGCTGCCGAAGTTTCTAGTGCAATTTCAGCCTCCACATCCGGTTCGGAAGATGCTGAGTCAACTGCCAAGGCCAGGAGCGTCGCGCCAACAAGCGAGTCAGCGGTAGTTTCTCAAACTGGATCAACCATTGCGTCGTCCTTGCCAAAGGTTACTTCGATGTCTACAAATGGCACCATACCCTCAAACTCGTCTGCTCCAGTGGTCATTGCTCAACCATTTAAATGTCCAGATGCTGGCGACAAACATGTGGAGCAAGTTATAGGAGACTTTAAGCTTGAATACCTCGTGTATTACATCACTGAAATTATCTCTCAAGATCGTGTAAGAAGGCCAATAGACGTAGGAGATGAAACAGCCTGTACTGCACAATGCTCGCTTGTTAACGCCAGAGGGGGCCAGGATACCTGTAAAGCTGCAGCATTCACACGTCACACGGACGGACGTGATGGTGGAAGCTGTATCCTAAGTGGGCCTGACCCTAAGTATGCCTCCAAGCTAGGTGCCGTTGCTATTGTACAAACTGGCATTTCTTCAAACGAAAACGATTGTGATGTGATGGAATCCGCAAAAAGCCGCATTACCTCGGTCGATATATCCGCCCTCTTTGCTTCAATAACATCAGCTGGTTTTGCGCTTTCTACTCCAAGTCTTTTGACCCAAACCGCTAACGATGGTGTTTCGGAAATGTACTTGTCTGCCAATTCAACCGTTGCTGGTGGTACCGTTCACCGGAGCTGGTATCGTATATCTGCATCCTCGAGCTATTGGTTAGCAGTTTACAGGACGTCATGGTCTTGCGCGCGAACCATTCCACAAACCGTCATGCAACAGCCTCCTACTGCTACTCCTGGCATAACAACTGCACTAATCACAACTACCATCAACGGCGCCACCACCACAATCATTTCAGGTACATCGACAAGGACCGTCTACGGCGATAATGAACAGTCCCCGCCAACCTTTGTCTCAGCCCCCGTCACCAGTGACAACGGCGAGATCACTACGTTCTTTTCTACTGCAACGGCAGTCTCAACACGCGCAAGTGGCATTACTCCTCCGACCACTGGTCCTGTTGCCACGCTCACGCTGCCCGTCCAAAGCCCCTCAGCTTCGATTATACAGGGATCGGCGAACGTCACTATCTCAGGCAGTACCACAACCTTTGTTTCTGACGGAGGTAATGGAGCGCTTAGGCCTACTTCCTTTGTGAGCGCCTCGTCGAACTCTATTGTTCCTCCGTTTGTGAACACAACTATTATCGTTAGTGTTGGTAGCTAAGCGTTCACGGTGTCTAGGTTGACGCCGACGGTGAACTCTACGGGTGACAGCGGTAGCTTTCCACCTGTGTCCACTGGCGCATCGGTTGAGTTGGTTTCTATAGTCAACTCAACCAGCCCACGCACTAGCGTTTTGCCGCCAATAGTGATGGTATCAGCAGGAAGTTCAGTTTGGACTATCTCGGGCTCCACCGCAATAGCCAATAGCACAGGAGGAAATGGCTTCATAACCCCGAACTCCATCTCTAGTAGCCCTATTGCTCCTTCAATATTTGTTGTCTCTGGAGACAGAAATATTACCACCACCAGCAGCACTTTAACAGCGAATTCGACCGGCGGATCAGGAGTTATTCCACCTACAAGTTCACTAGCCAATACCACATTTGTAAACGAGCCAACATCACCTCCTCTCTCCACAGTAGGCATTGCCAATATCACGACGCCTGAGAGCTTAGCGCCACCTGCTACCAATGTATTCGGTTTGATTCCACCACCCTCCGCGAATATCTCTAGCTCTGTGCCTTCTCTATCATCGGTACCTAGTTTGAATGGCAGTGTCATCATATCTTCAAGGGCCAATATTTCCTCCACGTCAGGGTTTACCGCGACAATCTCTTCTACTGGCCTGTCGGATGAAATACCATCGGCATCAATTACCGCCAGCTCAATCCTTGCAAACTCGACCCAAGTACCATTCCCAAATAGCACTGTCTCGTCTGATAATGCAATAATCTCCACGTTCCTTTCAGCAACAATCATTTCAACGGCTACCATCAAATCCATTAGCGGATCAGGAATCATCCCGCCATCCTCGGCCAACTCCACAGACATCAACTTGACAAGGCCGGTTTGACTCTAAGCCCAAGCTTGAACGCCACTTCAAGCACGAGATCAAGAAGAACCAACACAAATGATTTGTGGACACCTTTCCCGCTCACAATTAGCGTTGCTTCATTTCCGAATTCGTCTGCCACAGTCCCCAGTTTAATTCCAAGTCCAAACTTGAACATTAGCTCCGTTACCTCAAGCCTGACTCCGAGCCCAAGTCTGAATGCGACATCAACACGATCAAGAACAAGAGGAATAACTCGGATAATTTGCGATCGCCATTCCCTATCCCCACACCGTCGTCTAGCAACAGTACGGTTACGAGCAATTCTACGATGAGCATTCCTACCTCTGTTTCATCGTTGATTCCTCCATCTTCAGTAAACTCAACACCATCTGTCATTTCTATCACACCTTCAGAAATCATTTCCGTGCCACTCTCAACGGGCGCTTCGGTCAGTATCCCTAGACCTTCCAGCAATATCACTTCTAGTCCACCTGCCTCGGCGACTGTTGGAATACCTCCATTTGGGAATTTGACAGTGCCTACAGGAACTGGCTTCACGGTGGCATCGCTCAGCACCCCTATTGCATCCCTTAATTCGACAGTGCCTGCAACGCCGCCTTTCACCAATATCACAAGCGTCCCGTCGGCAACACCGAGTGCATCACTGAACACCACGAGCATTCCACCGGTCCCAACAGGCAACTTTTCTTCTATCCCACCTACTCTATCCACGCCGTATCTCAATAGCAGCACACCCTCGATATGTCCTACCGCACCCGTAACCATCACCCAAGTCTCCGTTACTACGAGCGTTGATGTTGTCACGACCACAGTTGTCAAGACTGTGACTGTAGGCGAAGAAACCATGACCGTAGCCGTAGTTGTAGGCACCATCCTCTCCTCAGTAACTTCATCCGCCTCCGAAACCCTCGATCTCGTCATACCCTCCGTAGCCGCCACCCTCGACATCCCCACCGACATCGAGACCCGCGCCCGCGCCCATGGCGAACCCGCTACGCAAGCGCAAATCGACCTCGCGTGCGCTAACGCCAAGAACATCGTGCTGAACTCCAACTTCTCGCAAAGTCCCGACTCTTCCGTCCCAGGCTGGAGCACAGGCGCCGATGACCCAACCATCAAACTCGCCAGCATTCTGTCCTCCAGCGGCAGCAGCACAATCACACAAATCAGCAGCGCCGCTCCCGGCTATGAACTCACCCTCATGCAGCCGCTCACGCTGTGCCTCGGCGTGCAGTACACGTTCTCTGCGTCTTCGCAGCAGGGCAACAAGCTCGCGGACTGCAATCTGGAGTTCAGCACTGTGATGAGCGACGTACGAAGAAGCGTGTGCTTGGCGTTACGCCACCGGAGAGCTGGCGTACTGAGGGTGCGCTTTTTACGGCAGGGGAGGATCCCGCCGTGGATCTTGTTGTTACGGCTAAGTGCAATGAGTTTAGGGGATTGGTGTTTAGTGATCTACGGGGTGGATGAGGGTCGGGGTTCTGGGTGTTAGTCTTACGCGAGATGTGTAAGCGTAGGAGGTGACGTGGGTGCGCGGATTTCGGCTTCTCTTTTTCTATTGGTTGGGTTTTTAGTCGCGGGATGCTGGCGTTGGGGGGTTTTTTTCGGTTGCGGGTTTGGGGTTTGTTGATTTATTTTGTGGGTTTTTTTTCGCGCATATTTATTCAATGCTTCGGTAGAATTTTTTGAGGTCATGTTGAGGATGGTTAAGGTCTTGATTCTGTGACTATTTGCCTGTGTGAGCTGGTCTCTGTGTGAAAGATTTACTTCGGTACGTCTCTGTGCAGTTCTTTACTTGTGTGTTTTGCACATGTGAATTGTTTGCTTGTGCGTTGTATCTGATTCTTGTTCAGCCGAGCTCTTCGCTTCTATAGTTACTCTCTTTGTATAATACCCTTGCTTATCTGGTTGATCTTCTTATATGAGCCCTTTGCTTATGTAAATGTCTGTAATTTAATTTGCATCTGAGCAGCTTTGTGCATATAGTGATTTTGTGGCTTATCTCATTGACGAGGTTGTGCGTGACAAAATTCCATTTGTGAGTCAAATGCTCTATAACTTACAAATCGGCATAAAAAGGAAGTTGATCAGCAGCGCGGGGGTTCGGTTCGGTTCGGTTTCGGGAGGTTTCTCGCTAGTGAGGCCCGAGTTCGGTGAATGGGATGCCTTTTGGCTCGGAAGGCTTCAAACAGGTACGGCCGGAGTTAAGTTCTGTACCGGCACGGCAGATAAGTAATTAAAATCAACGCTTCACGGCCAGTCATTACTTCCCTGTTAATACCTCAATCTCTGGTCGAGCGCCTAACCACCCTTGTAGGGGCCCCGGTGCTTAGGTGCCTTTCATATTCGATATGCGCCTTTCACGACGGTTATGAAGCTTTTTTCAGTCCAGTGAGATGTTCAGGATGCTTCACGGCGTCTCTTAGCATGGGTACAGTATCTAAATATATTTATGCAGGCGCGAAGAGAGTCAATTTTGGGTCAATAAAGTTAAGCGCAGCATCCAGCAAAAAGGTATTCCCAAAAAGTGTATTTTGCGGGGACAGGCCCCATGTTCCGGTGAGAGCAGCGGACGAAGTGGACTACGCCGCAAAGCAGGATTTGGGTTGGCAGGATTTTATTGGGTGGGCAGAGCCCGTTGAACAGAAAGCCAGGCCCAGGTCGGGAATACCCTTGATTGGGAAGCGAGACGAGCCGCCGGGTAGGCAGATCGGAGGCGTGTGCGTTTCCGTGGTGCGAGACGTCATATTTCTACTGTAGGTGATTATCAAGCAATCTGAAGCTTCTCGTGTTGAAATTTCCCTCTCCTCAGAGCTGTCTACATTCTGGTAGGAATGGGCCATATACATGTTAGCGCTCTGCCCCCCCCTCAGTTTTCTGGCGTGATTTTGTTGAGCGAAGTCGGCGGCTTGAGGTCGAGGGAATAGGGCAACCCTGCACTCTCATTGGTTGTTGGCCTTGTCGCATGTCGTACCACCATTAACGTCTTACAGCATCTACGATTGTTTGACAGCATATGAGACAAGACTTACAACACATCTCGTCGCCGCGAGCGTTGTGACTTTCGCAAAAGCGAGAGAGGCGCCAAAGGCCATACATTCCAGATGTCGCGCGGGGTACATGAAGGAAATGAATGGGCCCTCATGGAATGTCATGGATGGACCACGGCGGAACAGCGCCTTGCATTGCCGGCCCAGGATCGCAAATTGGTACGGATGATGTATTACACCGACCAACTGGAAATACCCTGTGAGAGCGCTTTGAAGAAGCAAGAGCAACCAAAAGAAGTATAGCCACTATGCACAGGACTTCGAATTGCGGCAACGAAAGACTTGATTAGTTGATAGATGACGGTACTTATCGTCGCAGCATGCAGATTGTACATACAATAGTCGCCTGGCCAGGAATATAGCGAGATGAGAAGGATAGTGAGCGACTTGCCCAGTAGGGCGAAATGGGTTGTTCCCCACTCTGATTGGTCCATCGGCTGCCTTACAAGTGTCCCGAATATGCACACACATGGTGGCTGCTGCCCAATACATCAATGTTGCAGTCTGGCAGTCGTGTTCGCTGTCGTATGTAATGTATGAGTTATGCCTGGCTGTCCTCCTGACGACACGTCTAGATGCCTCATTGGCTCACGATCCAGTAGGACTCATGAGTCCACTTACCCACGCCCATCAAACCCGATGTCGACTGTGATACATGAGCGTTAAGCTCGCGGTATATGACGAGCGCTTAACTTATTCACCATAACGGGACACTGTTTGAAGGTAGTCAAAACCCCCAGATGACCCACACCCTATTTGGACCCCCTCTTACGGACCCCAAATTTTCACTCCTGCCACACCACATGCTGATGCCAGCAGCGACCATCTGATAGTTCGGTAAAAGGCCTCGATTGATCGGAAACTAGGTGGTGAAGATCCAGGCGTTGATGCGGGACGTCCTGCAAAAAGCGATCGGCCGCCTTTTAGGCCACTCAGCGTTCGCCACGTAAGTGAGTGCAATCTTGACGTATTTTGATCGAGTGGGAGTGGTATGGCGTGTCCCTCAGCAATAAACAGCATCGATACATCGAAGAAAACTTGTTGAAAAGAATTGTTGAATCCGAGAAGGCGAGCAGGGCGAAGATCAAACACGACCCGCACGAAAAGCACAAAGCAACGCAAGGGCTGTAGCAACAAAAAGAGAACGCGAACTTATTGACAACGAAGACGACGAGCTAGGAGAAACTCCTAGCAAAGCCTACCATCCCGAATCAAACTCGATATCATCCTCTCTTGATCATCTCAGCAATGCATTCCTTACTGGCGAAACACAAACGGGACGAGAGAGGAAGGGGGCATGGACAGCTTGATCCACAGCAGGTACAGCCAATAAGAGGTACGTCCTCATAGTGGGCGTAGTCTTTGGGACCTGTCCTCGAGAGAACAAATCGACAACTGCTGCAGCTTGTTGAGGTGGGAATGAAGACACCATCAAATCTTGGGAGGGTTACCAGATGCAGAAGGCTGGTAGCCGGTGTTCCTTCGGCCGTGCTAAGGTCTGCTAACCGCTACAGTGCTAGTGCTGTCACGTGCTCAACCGGCCATGAAATTTACCCCACCACACACATTCCAACACAACAACACCTCGGTCGCCTCTTGACAATCTACGCGTTGCTGTCATGATGCGTCGCCACTAGTCTATCAACGCATTCTCCCACTGAAGCTTTGATCCCAACAAGCGGCTGATGAGGCGTTGTCCCAACCCGCCGGGCCGTGCGCGATCAATTGTTGCCAACAGCTATTTGGGGAGCTACGCGACAATCACGGATTGGACGGCTTCAGCCCCCATCCTACGGCACAGCGGCTACTGCCATCACCATCAAGAATGCGGCCAATCATGAAAGATGAAATTAATTCATTGCGCCGTTAAAACTCAAGGATCCGAAATATAGAAAAGAAGCGACTGTAAGAGGAAACGCCCGGCCTTTCTCCCTTCCGTCATCCGCTGCTCATCACCCGTTCCCCTTGTGTCAGTACAATTTTCGACGGTCAACATGAATGGACTCAAACACAGAGGAGAATCCAAAGCGTTGTACATGAAACGGACACCCAGACGCCCACGCCATTCAACCGCAATCTAATCAATGGCCAATTGTCTGTAGTCTCCGCTGGCGTTCGCAGCTTAGGTCATAGATCTCGGCATCCAGGTTTCGAATGATCTCCATTGCTTTGTCGATCGAAGCGCGGAACTTGCTTCCTTCGCGCTGCCATCGGCCAATGCGGTCAACCTCAGCTGCCCGTCGGCGCATCTTTGTGTCGATTTTGTCGCACAACTTGCACTTAGTACCTGTTGGAACTGTTTGCATGACAAGCTTCATGCCGCATGTCTCGCCCATTCGGTACTCCTTAGCGCAATGCTGTCGGAAATGGCCCCACTTCCAGTCGCCACAGGCAAAACGGTGCTGATCGAAGAAGCACATGTTTCAAGATTTAAGAGCTAGGATATCTATCGTTTGACGACATGTCAGTTGTGTTCATATATGCTTGGCTGGCAGCTTCCCTCACGTACCTTGGACTAGGGTTGTCCAAACACTGGGATTTATTGATTGGTGCACTGGTCGTGGCGCTGGACTGGGTCAACTCAGGGGCTATATCAACATCGTCATTCGATGCCACATACAAGATGGTTGGATGAGGTGGGCTCTTCAACAGTTGTTGATGAGGTTGTCGGACTAAGAAGTGAATAAGAAAGAAGGAGCTCAGTGTAACAAGAGCTGGAAAAGGGTCTGAGATGCTCGTCTTTCACTGGAAGAGTTGGATGATGAGAGCGTGAGGGATACATTGCTGGCGAAGCGACCTGCTATTTATGCTGAGGAGGAGGTTGTATTCGATGGTGCCGACGTCTCCATTTGGCCCCCGGGTCTGTTTCGCCGTCGGACGATAGATTGATGCTATCGCCTATCCCTCCCTCGACGCGGTACTACCCCGCCTAGTCCCGTCCAACGATAATGCCACGATCAACGGATACCTTTCATTCTGCAGCTAGAGCGCTGCGGAGATGGCTGCAATGATACCTTAGGCCGTGCCGGCGTCTCCAGCTGCAGATAGCTATCACATTGCTAGGGGATCACCGCATCGTGGCTTCCTGAACCGCGTAATCCCTTCCCATAGAGGCGGAAAATGCCTCATGTTCCTTGTTGTGTCTCACTCGATTTCAAATTGATGCACAAGACGAAATTTTGGAGCATTTCGGGCCTCTCATTCCGTTTGAGGTTGGAGGTTTGTGAAGCGAACTAAGATCACGTGCCACTCAGTCTATGCCGAGCAACGGTCCGCCTCCATTAAGCCTGTATCAAGAAGAACGAGCAATATAGTATTAACTCTTTCCTATTGGACAGGAATGTCGACCTCAGAACCTAGGGAAGCGAAGAGCCAATCTCACGCGGTGATACTCACCACGTCCTCCACCAGCAGCTTTGGTACTCCGCAGCCAGCCGCATTGACAAACATCGAGTCAACACAAAACTTCAACTCATCAACTGGCCAATCTCTGCTTGTCTGGTTGGTCAAAATCTGTTGTGTTGCTTGATGTCCGGGCGTTTCCCGGCGTCAACATCCCACCGAAGACATCTAACTTACCCTTCCTGGTTAAGCTAATCAATGTGTAGCATCAATCGTCTTCACCGATATCTTGATCGTCTCTCGCTTCCACAACGCAGTCGACTGTCACACTTGGCTGACACACAATGTGTCGGCCCCTCCCTACAGGCTTCGGGCATCATAAGCCAGTCACCTTATCTGCCCATGCTGCAAGAGATTGTCTTGGATGCCATCTCCGGTCGTTCTATATTGCCACTTGAGTGGAACACTAGCAATTACCGCATGCATGCTGCATTACATGGTCGGCAACCTCCATTCAGCCGATCATGGCCTCCACTGAACGGCTCGCGTTTCTCGTACTGGCTTGTTATTGACTTACTAGGCCCTGCACATTGACAGGCATGCAACCCATTGACAATTGGATGGCGTGAAGTTTATGCGGAACCTAGGCCGCCATTGCATATCAAGGCCATCATCTGGACCCCGGGAGACACTAGAACCGACCAAAGTATGCCCCATCGGAGATCTCTGACGTGGCGAGCGCGGTTTGGTTGATCAGTGAGGAGACCGTATCCCGGACATTCATCTCGCCATCAGTCATGGCTCGTACAAAAATGTCCGTGTTGGCTCGCCTACCTGTTTCCGTAACGTCAGCGTGAAAAGCTCGCTAGCATTTCACAGAAAAGACGTCACAAGATGACTACGAAGACGCTTGTTGAACCGCCCTTACCGGTGAACCCACGATTACGGGCTTCATGCTCAGCCTGGGCTGCCAATGGGTCTGAGTTCCACTCAATGCAGTGGCGATATGGAGTAATCAGCTGTCGCCAGTCATTTCAAGATGTTTGCCTTATTTGCGAAAGAGGCAAGATCTCCACATTAACGAGCCAATTGCTCTTACTATATAGATTGAATGCTGGGTTTTGTGCTGTCTAACATCGAGCATTCCTGCCGTAACCGTGGTAAGTCAGTCGTTTCTCGAGCCTGTGTCAAGGTGAGGTGTTGTTGTGGCCGGGAATGGCCTCGCGTCATGCAACAGAGCCACACCAGCCATCATAATAAACATGCGAAATGCGGCCATGCTGCGGCCACAGGCAACACACAGCGCAACACGCAGATAGTTTCTTGACCAATTGATTCAGTGCCGATTTTCAACCTTCTGGGACCTATTGACAGTACACTGTGGTTTTTCGTCATTCTTACCGTAAAAGCGCTCTGAAAGTTATTCTATTGGCGACAATTTTGCGATTAATCGTGAATCCAAGGATGACTTGACGTTGAAACTTGCTCAGGCCGTCCGCACACACTTGTCGTCATGTGAGTTGAAAAAGCTGCTGGGTTAGGCGCGGTCCATGGGTTAGTGGAGGAACTGGCAGCAGGGTCGCACGCAATTTTGATCCCGAGACGAGCAAGTGCTGTGCGCGTGGGCCGGAATCACGGTCGCCGGGCCTCGCTCTCTCACTGGTGGGCAAGGGTGCATTGCGGGCTTGCTTGCAATGATGCTGCAGCTTCATTTGGATTGGCGGACACGAGCTTGACGTGGGTCGCTCGAGACCCAAGCTTAGCTGGCTGCATCATTGGCAGGTTCATGCGTTATGAAAGGGTAAAGATTGGAGCGGAAGAGAGATACGGCGATGGTGATACATGGACATGTTAAGGGGAGTAGATTGGCCAAGTACTAATAGCACATGTCACATCTGTATCCAGATTCTCGTTCTGGAGAGCAAATATCGGCAAGTGTGGTAGGACGGAGAGAGCGCGGAGGAGACGGAAACGCTGACTTCAAGTGCCCACGGCGCCGCCTCACTGACAAGGCAGGCGAAGTGGCGGGACGACAGGCTGAAATTTTCACTGATTATCCCTTGTCATCCTTTCCGGGAGTGAGCATGTGCACGGGGTTTGCAGACTGGGAGCGAGCTCGAGCATGGAAAGCTGTTCTTATGCACCCATTTCTAGCCGCATATGCATGGTTAGGGATCAGGGACTGGCATCGATTGGCATTTCCGCATATCCTGTTTGGTTGACAAGTTATGAAAAGCTCGCTAGATTGATGGCGATTCCTGTTTGTTGGCACTGAAGGCGATTATACACCGATGTAGGCATTGAACTCAATCGGCTTATCTCTTTAGATTAAGCTTAACATTTGAATACGGCAGCAATACGCGTGTTGTGGTGCAAGAAGAGGGGCCAGCTTCCGACAAGCGTGTAAGTACAACCGCGAAGTCAATAAAGATACCTCATGTATGCATTTCGAAACTCATCTCTACATTGCCTCGGATACGTAATTGAAAGGAGCTTAGCAAATAGACCAATGATCACAATCGAACATGGAACAGGACGGTCTAGACCTCGAAGCCGCTGATGCACCATTGCAGTCTGCTCTCGGGGTAGCGGTAGTTGATGACCGTACACCATGCCAAGTATCCACAGCAGTATGCGCGTGGCAAGGACTCAAGTGCCAACATGTGAGTTCATACAAGCGTCAAGTAGCGCCGGAAAATAACAAGCCATTCATACACCAGACGAGTGGTGACGGACCGTAATTTCAAAGAGGCCATGGTCCTTGTGTGGCATTGACGGAAGCTTACCTACCACAGGTAAACGCGCGATGGAGGGGTAGACTACCAAAACAAGTCACAACAAGTCGTTGCAGTAATTACTCCGGCATCTGCAATGACACGACAGTAATTAATCAGGGCAAAATTGGAAACAGGAAGGTAAAACGAGCGCATAGTGAAACGACCCATTGGGAGACCTCGTTGTGTGTACAACAAACATGGAAAATCAAAAGACTCCAGCGCCCTATCTGCCCACCATGTCGGAAGCCAGCTAAGGAAAACAGCCCGCCCTGCTTCAAAAGCTGCAGTAACGTGCGTCGTTAGTTTGATGTTTAGTCTTATGTCGAGGAATTAAGCGAGCAGGGCCTTTGTTGTCATCCGACAAAAGGTCGTAGCTTCACAATAGTGTTTTTCGACAGTTTTTGACTTTGAAATCGGAAGTATAGGTTTCTAGGTTAGTTTGGAAGTTTTTCTTCATTCGACTAGCTGCAAATGCTGGCCGCTAAGGCAGTGGTGCGGTGTTGAAGCTCAGAATTGAGGTTGGTTTGGGGGCAGTTCTTACTTGCGGATATACGCAAAGATCCACCCGAAGAAGTGCTTTTTATGGACCCGTCGGAACAACTTGACCGTGATTTGTCAATGATCGATCGTTTCGTACGATCCTCCGTAGATCATAGTATGCTGAATGCCCGCTTTCGGGCCTATTCGTTGGAGGGGTTGTGTAAGTCAAAAAATCGCCAAGACGATGAAGTGAACAGGAAAAAGCAGACCGAAAATTGCACAGCTACCGACAATATATATGGAGCATGCTTACCAGGTGAGTACGCGGGAATTGTATCTTGAATTCAAGCATTGGGCTCGCATATATAACATTCGACACTTGCAGCCAGAGTCAGGTCTGCGACGTGCTGCAGAGAACTTATACGTAAGCATGCGACCTGATCAGTACCACGTCCATTGGTATGCCGTTCAAATCCGTTGCTCGCGGCTATCTCCGACCTAATTATGAGATGGTGCGTGCAGCCAATAGCGACCGAGGATTACAGACGACAAGCCATGACACCAGCCCAAGATATCATGCATCCACCCCATGAGCGAGCTCTCTGCCAGTTAAAAGCACACGTAGATGCCAGGTGCCAATCTGCAGGCTGATGCCTCATCTGGAATCGTGCCAGAGCACCGCGCACTCGAGACAATGAGCGCGACGATAACCTCACACGGACCACTTGGGCCAATTGTAATTGCACGAGTTGGCCTAGGTCTTCATGCATATCGAAGCCAGGAACGAGAGGGGTACGATCGGGATTGTATACATGTTGGGGTAGGAAGCGGTGTGCTTGCGACGTGTGGTGCGCTAACATGGTATCTGTGTAATTCAGCACGCATTCAAAGGTTCAATTTAGTGAGGTGATGAATATGTGGGTATAGGTTTTGGTGTACTTCAGCACTTACAACATCGTGGCTAATCCCTATTGTTGCGACTTCTGTGGTGATGTTTCCCAGACGCGAACTTGGCATTCCTGGTTACCTAAGCACAGCGCCAATGACTCTCTGTGCTCCTTTGCTTTCAGCATTACGCTCCTCCTTCCACCACCTTTTTCGCTCAAAACCACACAAGATTGCCTGCGGTCATCGCCATCTGATTGTACTCTTACACTCTAATTTTTAAAAGTGCGACATATTGTGCCCCGACTTTCTATCATCGATAACCCGGCCATCCCAATCATTTGCGCAGTTCGTTCATCAAAACACCATCGTTTGGTGATGGAAAAACTCTACTGTAATGCCGCAGCCTTTTCAGCAGGCTTGTGAAAATTACCTACTTAAGTATCGGGCATCTAGATGTTATGGCTGCCCCATCTTACTTCAATATTTCATTTTACTTTGCCTAAATCATTCAAAAGATTATCGCAATTAGCTTTTCGTTCTGCGAGGAACAGAAAGAGGCCACTGTTGAGAATAATCGGGTACCATACGTCTCAACTACTATTACTTGCAAACCGAAACCACCAACTCTATTATAACAACTGTAAGCACCAAATAGAATTGGGTTAAAACTGCTCCTGGCGTGGAAGGCACTCCCAGTTTTCAAATTATGCGCAATAGATATGGCTGTGAGACTGGCTGCTCCGCATCTCTTTAGAAAGAGTCGGAGCTAGGTAAACCTGAACCACCGGATAGGACTTCTGATAACGACCACTACTGCCACTTATCTAAGGATACATTATATTCATGCCAGTAGATTGGCCAACTTTGCGTAGGGCTTAGGTGTTTAATTTAGCCGGATCTACTTAGTAAAATTACTAGATTAGTAAGTAATAGTGTTAGGAGGTAGCTGGAAGACAATAGTACTTGCCGTAGGCCACAGGAGATAGTGAAGGGATCACGAATAGTATTGAAGGGTACTACTAGTATCTAAGAGAGAATTTTACTTGCTTTACTCTTTTCGCAAGTGTAGAGCTTTTTATGCGCTGTGTAGCGCATCTGCCCTGCTTTGGACTACAACTATACAACGTCATGATTTTTGGTGTGTCGGCCCTGCCCCCGACTCGTACCAGAGTCCACAAGAGTCCGAGTATTCTGAGAACCTTCGTTACATTATATCTCTTACTTTGCGCTAATGTTAGTAAGTTTACAACTTACTAACATACGATTATCTTCTACTTAGTTAGCCCTTAGTGTTACGGATATACCTATGGGGTTAGAAATGGAGCCAATCAGCCCGACGATAGAGGTCGATGATTCGCACGACCCATGGGCTGACGAACTAGATTGGGAGACCACACACAATTGGGACACGTGATCAGGTTGATCTGTAAGCACGTGCAACAGATCAAGACAAGTATAATAACACTCGCGCACGCATAGATAGGAACTCGTAGTCAAGAACAGATTCACTCGCATACCTACAGTTGCACACTGACCTGCATCGTGATACTTGCCTACCACCCAGATACCCGCACGCTATCTCTTCATTCTTGACCTCTAGCCCGAACAGGCCAGGTACCTATCCGCGTTATAGGCTCGCCCGTTACACTTAGTAAGCTACTAGGTATAAATACCTAGTACTTACTTAGATAGCTCTTTATTTACTATTTACTCTTTTTCAGTTAATTATTAAACTACCTCATTTAAGTTATCTTGCGTGAAGTTTACCTTACAAAATCTATAAGATCTTCTAGATAATTAAAGTTAGTTATAACATCTATAAGTTTCCTATAAGACTTATAATGTAACGGGGCTCCAAGTTGTCGACTACCTGAAGCCTCCAATGGTGGGTGTAGGTGGATTGAGAGGTGGTGACTAAGGTACGTGTTGTGACCGTGCAATGGGCTCGTAAACAAGAAATGATTCCCAACAGAAGATGTCAAAGTATTGTCGCTCTTGGTCAGAGATTGGATTGCCGATGCCATTCTAATGATGCGCATCCTATAATCTATATACCTATACTGCTCTGTTGATCTGTAGGTTGAATATTGTCTTGGCGGCTACGGGTCACTTTCACGTGTCCCAGTTATGCGTTGTTTCCCAATCTAAGTCATTACCCCGCTCATCCCATGCTTCGTCAGCACTTGAGCTGGGGCTGATTGGTTCCATACTGATTCCTTCTGTTACAACCGTAACATTAGAAGCTAAAGAAGAGTGTAACGGGGCACCAGTTGTCGACTACTGGGGGCCTGTCTCGTGAGGGATGGTGGATTGGGAGGTGATGGCGAAAGCTCGTGTGGTGATCTGCAATAACTGAGAACAATAGTTGATTTGTGTGTTCAATGTCAAGTATTGGCGTTCCGTGGTCAAAGGATTGAATTGCCGATGCCATCCTAATGATGTGCATTGCTGTTGACTATATACTTATGCTGATCTGTTTGTGTAACATTACAGATCACTCCTGATCTGTTCGCACGTGACTACAGATCACCTTGATCTGTTGTGCGTCATCGCGGATCGTTCTGATCTGTTCACACGTGATTACAGATCACTGCTACGTGTCCCAATTGTGGGTGGTTTCCCAATCAAGGTCGTTACCCCGCTCGTCCCATGCTTCGTCAGCGTCCGAGTCAGGATTGATTGGTTCCATCTCGATTTCTCTTGTTACGTGTTACGTGGCTACCTGCGTCGACTGCGGGTAGCTGTTGGGGTGTTGGTGGATTGAGAGTTGATGGTGAAGTTCGTGTAGGTGATCTACAATAACTAATATCAATAGAAGATGTTTTGCAATTGTCTTGTATTGGCGTTCCGTGGTCAAAGGATTGAATTGCCGATGCCATCCTAACGATGCGCATCGCTACTAACTATATACTTGTCTTGATCTGTTGATCTATTACTGCCAAGAACAACAGATCACAGATTACCCTAATCTGTAATCTGTTAATGCTAAGGGTCTACAGATTACAGATTACCTTAGGTATCCTAATTATATGTAGTTTCCTAATTAAGTTCGTATTCCTTGTTTTCGTAAGAACTTAATCTTTTAGTTGTAGGGCTAATTAGTTTTATCTATATTTCTCTTGTTACTATTGTAACACTATCCCCTCCTTTAGGCAGGTCCTCGTTTATCCGTCCTAGAGCTAAGGTTATTAGCCTACTTTCTTCGTTAATTTCTAGTTCCTTATTACTTCCTATAGTTACTTCTTCTACACAACGTTAATATCTTCTTACTAATTACGTATTACGTAATAGTGTTAAAATATTTCTTTATTCTTATTATACTTCCTCTAAGTTAAATCCTAAGTATTCTCCTTATATAGTTTCTACAAACAATAGTAAGGCTTATAAGGCGTATATTTATATAAACGTTTATAGTTTTTATAACATGTTTAGTATTTCTCTTATAGAGTATATATTTATTATACTTATTTTTGTATCTAGGCTTAATAATAATAAAGAGAGCTATTAACTAGGCTTAAGAGAAATTACTATCTTAAATTATAGAGGTAGAAGCTAAGCGTAAGTAGATCTAAGAGCTTACGTAGAGTAAGCTAGTAAAGAATTAAGCTTGTCTCTCTTGTCTTTGTAAGATAAAGGCGCTAAATAATAAGAAATTAGCTAAGTAGTTAGTAGCTCTAGAAGCTAAGCTAGACTTAGACAAGGTATTTAGTGTTACTATAGTAGGTCCTATATTAGGCGCTCCTATTACCTCTCTATCTAGTAATAGTAATATTAGTTTTCTTAGTTCTCTTAGTTTACTACTAGGCGTTCTAGAGGGTTTTAACTTTAGAAGTCTTCTAGTTTCTTAAAGTAGTTAAGGTTATCTTCTAGTTCCTATATTTTTTCCTATAGTTATCCTTTTTTGTTTATTCTTATCTATTTTACTAAGTAGTAGTTCTTACTATTATAGAACTAGTATACTAAGATCTCTTTAACTTCTTATTTTTCTTATTCTCTATACGTATCTACTTTGTATACTAGTAGTTCTATATCTTATAGTACCTTTTCTAGTAGTACTACGTAGAATATTAAGTGTATCTTTATTTTACTTAGTAGTCTTAATTTAAATATAACTAGTATAACTTCTTTCTTTACTTTATATAGTCTTATCTTAATATAATCTAGTTTTAAGCTTAATTATTTACTTTTAATATTTCTTTATAGTAACTATACTTTTTTCTTCTCTTTAAATTAGGGTTTCTTTATATATTTCTTATTGTAGTATTTTGTTATATAGTCTTATAGGAACTCTATATCTTATCTTAATTAGTTGTGTATATTCTTAAGTCTATTAATAAGGTTTTTTCTTCTTAGAGACTAAGATATCTCTAGTCTTAGTATTCTATATACACTAAGGTTAAATCTATAGTTTATAAAAAAAGGTAATATTCCTATTACTACGTTTTTTGCGCTATTATATACTAGCTGTGCTATAAGTAATAACTATACCTAATTGTTTTAGTTGTAATTAAGGTAGTATCTTAGGTATTGTTCTACTATCTAATTTATACGTTCTAATTATCTATCTATCTATAGGTAGTATACTATTAATATTATATATTTAATTCCTAATTATACTATTATTATTTCCTATAGTTTTAATATAAATCTTACGTCTCTATCTATAATAATTTTATCTAGTAGTCTATATTAGCTAATTATAGTTTCTAGGACCTAGTATATAGTAACTTCTATCCTACTTTTTTCCTTATATAGTCTAAAGTATAAGTATTTTGTAAGTTTATCTACTATTATTAGGATTCTATTATACTTAACTCCTAATATTAGGTCCTTTAACTTAAGTAGTTTTGTAATAAAATCTATTGTAATAACTTTTTAAAGTTTTTCTAGTACTTTAGTTAGTTGTAATATTCTATATAGTATATATCTACTATACTTGTTTCTATAGTATTCTATATAGTCTTATAGTACTTCTATTACTAGTTACTTTACTCTTAGGATATAGTAATCTCTTAGTAGTCTATCTAGTATTTTATTAATTCCTTAATATCTATATACTAGTAGTTTATAGAATTATTGTATAAATTCTCTTTATATTTTCCTTAGAATATACGTTCTTCTATAGGCTTATGTAAGGCCTTCTTAGATCTTAAGTTTTTCTATTTCTTTAGGAGTTTTTCTTATTTCTTTCTAAATCTATTTATCTAGCTCGCTACTCTCTCTCTTAAGTGTTATAGCTATTTTTAGTATATTTAGGACTAAATATCTTTCTTTATTCTTAATTAGAACTATACTAGTAGTATTTACTTCTTCTTATAAGTCTAGTTTTCTACTAAGAGTATCTATAAATTAGTTATCTTTCTCTTTTATGTGTATAACTTTAAAGTTAAATATTAATAAGAACTTCTACTATCTTATATAGTATTATAATAAGTCTTTAGTTATTATAAATTCTATAAGATTCTTATAGTCTATATAGACTTTTGTTTAGTATTTTACTCTTTATAGGTAGACTCTCTATTATTTAAATACTTTGTAGATTACTAGTATCTCTTTATTATAAATTAGATAGTTAAGCTCTACTAGCTTTATTTTCTTAGAGAAGTATTTAACTAAATATTCTTATTTTATAGTTTAGTCTTCTTGTATTAGTACTATTCTATAGACTAAGTTAGATATATCTATTTTTACTATTACTAGTAGTTCTAGATTATATATTCTAATAACTAGGTTTTCTATAAAACGTTATTTAATCTAATTAAAAACTTTTTTACTTTCTTAAGTCTATTTAAATAGTATATCTTTTTTTATAAAGTTTATAAGTAGTTCTATTATTTTAGACTATCTTACTATTAGTGTTATATAGTAGCTCTACTCTACTACGCTAAATAAACCTAAAAAGGTAACTAAGTATTTAATAACGTTAAATACAGGAGTAGAACAGTATATATTACCTAAGGGCCCTTACCTTTGCTTACACTTTACGTAGCTACAGCCTACTACAGCCTATAGCGTAATAATATCCCCCTTCCCCGTAGCACATGTCCTTAGGCGCTAGGCTACGACAAGTAGTAATACTAGACCTTCTAGCAGCTTACGATAGTTCTAGCGCATATCCTTAGTAGCTTAGAGGCGCCCTATCTCGGCCTAGTCTCTACTAGCTAGCTAGGCTAACTAGCTGTTAGTAGGGTCGAACTAACGCACTTAGCCTAACCTACCCTATACGTAGCGTAGTTATTGTTAAATACTATATTATGTAGTAGCTCTACTCTACTACGCTAAACAAACCTAAAAAGGTAACTAAGTATTTAACAACGTTAAATATAGGAGTAGAATAGTATATATTACCTAAGGGCCCTCGCCTTTACTTGCGCTTTGTGTAGCTACGGCCTACTACGGCCTATAGCGTAACAATTAGTTTTCTATAAAAATTTGCTAATCTATAGAATTATTGTACTTCTTATAAATTCTTTAGTATTAGCTATTCTTAGATTGTTTTAATCTTGTTTAGATCTATTCGTATTTTTCCTAGTTTAATAATAAATCCTAGAAAGTCTATTTTTTTTATATAAAATTTGCATTTTCTTATTTTAAGAAATATTTTACTTTTTACTAATCTTTCTAGTACTTTGTGTACGTACTATATATATTCTTCTTCTATTTCTAAGAATATAAAGATGTTATCTAGGTATATAAATATAAATATATCTAGGTATTCTTTTAGAACTATATTTATCCTTTCCTAAAATACTACTAGTATATTTATTAATCTAAAGAGTATAACTATATATTTAAATAGTCTATATTATGTTCTAAATACTATTTTCTATTTGTTACCCTCTTTAATTCTAATCTAGTAGTAGGTATTTTAGATATCTAGTTTAGTAAAGATTCGTGCTTTCTATAGCCTATCTTGTATCTCGTCTATACGTAGTAAGGGGTATTAGTTCTTATCTATTATTACGTTAGTTTTTCTAAAATCTACGTAAGGTCTTTTATTATCTATCTCTTTTTTATCTATAAATATAAGTCTATAAGCTACTAAGGATTTAGATTCTTATATCTATCTTTTCTTTATTACCTTTTGTATAAATATACGTTTAATCTTTAATTCTTTTTTAGTTTTTTAATAGACTAGGCTCTATTTTATATTTTTTCTTTCTTTTAGGTCTATTACTAAGTCCTATATTTAATAGTCTAGGAGGTAGTTGTTTAGTTTTATAAGTTGTTTTTTTTATTTCTTATATTCTTCTAGGAATTTTCTTTTATATGTGTTACAGGCTTACTAGGGTTAACTTCCTAATAGCCTAAATAGGTGTTAGTAGATTATAAGGTAATAACAAAAGCTCGTGTAGTAATCTATAATAGGCTGTAAATAATAGAAGATATTTTGTAACTATTATTATATTGTTACTTGTAGTTAATAATTAAATTACTAATACTATCTTAATAATGCGTATTACTACTAACTATATACTTGTCCTAATCTATTAATCTATTACTACTAAGAATAATAGATTATAGATTATCTTAATCTATAATCTATTAATACTAAGAGTTTATAGATTATAGATTACTCTAGGTATCCTAATTATATATAGTTTCCTAATTAAGTTTATATTCTTTATATTTATAAGAACTTAATCCTTTAGTTATAAGGCTAATTAGTTCTATCTATATTTCTCTTATTACTATTGTAATACTATCTCTTCCTCTAGGTAGGTCCTTATTTATCTATCCTAGGGCTAAGGTTATTAGCCTACTCTCTTTATTAATTTCTAGCTCCTTATTACTCCTTATAGTTACCTCTTCTATACGTTATTAATATCTTCTTACTAATTGTGTATTACGTAATAGTATTAAAATGTTTTTTTATTCTTATTATACCTCTTCTAAGTTAAATCCTAAGTACTCTCTTTATATAGTTTCTATAAATAATAGTAGAGCTTATAAAGTATATATCTATATAAACGTTTATAGTTCTTATAACGTATTTAGTATCTTTTTTATAGAGTGTATATTTATTATACTTATTCTTGTATCTAGGCTTAATAATAATAGGGAGAGCTATTAACTAGGCTTAAAAGAAATTACTATCTTAAATTGTAAAGGCTAAAGCTAAGTATAAGTAGATCTAAGAGCTTACGTAGAGTAAGCTAGTAGAGAATTAAGCTCGTCTCTTTTGTTTTTATAAGATAAAGGCGCTAAATAATAAGAAATTAGCTAAGTAGTTAGTAGCTCTAGAAGCTAAGCTAGACTTAGATAAAGTATTTAGTGTTGCTGTAGTAGGTCCTATATTAGGCGCTCCTATTACCTCTCTATCTAGTAATAGTAATATTAGTTCTCTTAGTTCTCTTAGTTTACTACTAGGTATTCTAGAGGGTTTTAACTTTAGAAGTCCTTTAGTTTCTTAGAGTAGTTAAGATTATTTTCTAGTTCCTATATTTCTTCTTATAGTTATCCTTTTTTGTCTATACTTATCTATTTTACTAGGTAGTAGTTCCTACTATTATAGAACTAGTATACTAGGATTTCTTTAACTTCTTATTCTTCTTGTTCTCTATACGTATCTACTTTATATACTAGTAGTTCTACGTTTTATAGTACTATCTTAAGTAGTACTATATAGAAGGTTAGGTATATCCTTATTTTATTTAGTAGCTTTAATTTAAATATAACTAGCGTAACTTCTTCTTTAATTTTATATAGTCTTATCTTAACGTAGTCTAATTTTAAACTTAGTCTCTTACTCTTAATATTTTTTCGTACTAACTATACTTTTTCTCTCTTTCTAAATTAGAGTCCCTCTTTATATTTCTTATTATAGTACTTTACTATTTAATTATATAGGAATTCTATATCCTATCTTAATTACTTATATATATCTTTAAGTCTATTAGTAAAGTTTTCTCCTTTTAGAGACTAAGATATCTCTAGTCTTAGTATTCTATATATACTAAGGTTAAATCTATAGTTTATAAAAAAAAGTAATACTCTTATTATTTTATTCTTTGCGCTATTGTATACTAACTATACTATAGGTAGTAACTATACCTAATTGTTCTAGTTATAGTTAAGATAGTATCTTAGGTACTATTCTACTATCTAGTTTATTCTTTCTAATTATCTATTTATTTGTAGGTAGTATATAGTAGATATTACGTATTTAATTCCTAATTATACTATTATTATTCTTTATAGTTTTAATATAAATCTTATATCTCTATCTATAATAATCTTATCTAGTAGTCTATATTAACTAATTATAGTTCTTAGAACCTAGTATATAGTAGCTTCTATTCTACTTTTTTCTTTATATAGTCTAAAGTATAAGTATTTTATAAGTTTATCTACTATTATTAGGATTTTATTATACTTAACTCTTAATATTAGGTCTTTTAACTTAGGTAGTTTTGTAATAAAATCTATTATAATAACTCCTTATAGTTATTCTAGTACTTCTACTAGTTATAGCTTCTTATATAGTATATATCTACTATACTTATTCTTTTAGTATTCTATATAATCTTGTAGTACTTCTATTACTAGTTGTCTTACTCTTAGGATATAATAATCTCTTAGTAGTCTATCTAGTATTTTGTTAATTCCTTAATATCTATATACTAGTAGTTTATAGAACTATTGTATAAATTCTCTTTATATTTTTCTTAGAATATACGTTCTTCTATA
>JALNQF010000204.1:0-72909 GCA_028456385.1 Ophiosphaerella korrae
ATCTACACCATGGCGCTGGTGCGCCCCTTCCCACTACCACTACACACGCCGCGCGCATCAAGCACGCCTCCCCCCCCCCCCCCCCCCCCCCCCCCCCCCCCCCCCCCCCCCCCCCCCCCCGGGCCCCCCCCCCCCCCCCCCCCCCCCCCCCCCCCCCCCCCCCCCCCTACGCATCCACAACTCTTCAGCCACCGTCTACCAAATCCCTTTCCTCAACCACACGCCCCCGCCACTACGCAAACACCCCTCACCCCCCCAGCATCCCCAAGCTCGCCTTGCTGACCAAATCCTACCCGACTTAGCCTCCCCAGCACATCTCCTCCCCGTCCTCGATCCGAATCTTTCCATCCTTGATACAGCTCCACCAAACGCCCTGCACACGGCCCGCCTCGCGAAAACGCAAACACAATGCCCCAGTCTGCAGCCGGACGCGGTGTGTATGCGTAGGTCCGAAGTGTCGGGGGCGCGAGGGTTTGTGGGCTGAGTGGTGGGGCGAGGCGGATACTGTGGCGATGGGCGGGACAATGTATGGGCTGGAGTGTGGTAGGGATGGAGTTGGAGGTAGGATGGGGTTTTTGAGGGGAGTGGAGAGGAAGGGTGGGTAGATGTGGTGAGGACTAGGTAGGGAGGGGGGGGGGAGGGGAAAGGGGTTTGTGGTGAAAGGGTGAGGGGAGGGGGACGGGGACGGGGAAGGGGAAGGGTGGTGGGCATGGTGTGTATACTCATTTTGTGTTGGTGGACTAGAAATCTAAAGGTTCTGAGGCTTCAATGTGGAATTTTGTTCATACTTAACATGTCCTATAATTTTTTTAAATTTTTTTTCAAACTCAAATATAGCGAGTGAAGCTATTATTCTTTGAATCCTCGTACTACGCCAGTTTTATATCTGAGATCATGCTGGTGGTATACTTATTTTTGAAGTTTACTGGTCGTGCCTGCAGCGCAAGTTGCAAGAATACAGTTCTATATCACTACGTCAAACTTCCTAATGAACGCATAGGGAATAGCAGTAATCAACTGACAATGATTATGGGTGTAGGGCACTAGATGTTTGCTATAGTCAGTAGTGGCATGACAAAAATGATTGAAACCTTGAGAAATAAATAATACAAGTCCTCAAGCCTACCCGGACATGTTTTGAGATATCACTATGCCCTGTATCCTCTACAATGGAATGATTTGCCCGTTGGTCAAGTATAGTAGAAACCTTCATCTTTCGCATACTATTGCACTGCATCGCGAAAAGATAGTGAATTTGTTCCGGAATTTTCTCACTTTGGACAATGGTATAGGTCACAAATGCCAGCGCATGCAACGAGTGCATAAATGAAAACGAACGGACGTTATATCCTAGATAAGCTGACAAGTATATAGACCTGCGAATCCGAAATCATACGGCGCATAGCACATTGATCGTAACGACAGAACACCTGATTGTCACTGCCATGTCCCACTTACACTAGCGCTTCCCTGGCATGCTGGTGCTGCATAAGACCTGTTCGGATCACTCTCCCATGTGACCGAGCCCCCGCTTGCCACTTTCACAAACTTATATTGCACCGACGATCCGGCAGTAATTGGTAGAGTTATTGTCCACACTGGGTTGCTAGACGTGTAGGATGATGCAGACATAGCAGGTGCATCGCTTGGGTTCCAGTTACCTAGCTGTGCAGTGTTGCCTACAATCTTAATCGTGTCGCCCGGAACGGTTGTGACGCGTTGGGTAAAGGTGACAGAGACCGTTGCTGGGCACGAAGTGGAGCTCGGCTGCGCGCTTGTTTGCAGCGTCGTGGGCGTGCCACTCGAGGATGCAGTGCTTGCAAGAAGAACCACAGGGTTGCCGCTGCTGGCAGTCACGCAGACCTGGCCATTTCCGTCAGCCGTGATTATCGTACTACTGCCGCTGAAGACATCCGTCCAGCGCCCATTGGCCTTTTGCGTGTTGAAGCAATGCTGGGCATTGGATCCGCCACCAGCATTCGTCGTCAGAACAACAAGGTTCCCGCCAGCACGGGACCAAGCATATGCAGTGCTCGAAACGTAAAGGTGGGTGTGGTCGCTTCCTGCCAAGCCGCCAGCCGACTTTCGCGCTCCATTGAGCTTCTTGATGGCTTGGAACATGTCTGTGGTGGTTTTGAAGCCGCTGCGCCATAAGTCTTCACGATTGGCTGGATCATCACCACCGCCATATGCTTGTTCAGTCCCATAGTATACGATTGGAATACCGCGAGAGAGAATCACGAAAGCCAACGCATTCTTGAGCAGTGTCTGGTCATTCTTAACATTCAGCCATCGTTTGTTGTCATGGTTGTCGAGAAACGTGCCCAACGCTGAAGGATCAGGGAAAGTATTGCTGACTGTGTTGATCATATCTACAAGGTCTTGCGAGCTTCCGGTCTGTTGATAGAATCGGTTCATGGAATAATACGTTGCATAGTTCAGGAGGCCAGGCATCAACTTTGCATATTGAACAAGATATGTGGGGTTGCCATCCCAGACCTCACCGATACTGTAAACACCAGCGGCAGAGGCAAAGCCCGGCCAAAAGTCCTTCTGGACATGTTTGACGGTGTCGATGCGGACGCCATCAAACTGATACTCTTGGACAAGCCACTTTACCCATGTGTTCAAGAGAGTCCGGATCTCAGTGGATTGGGTATTCAGATCTGGAAGTCGAGCAATACGGCACTCTTCGATTGACGTCTGGTTGGAGTAATTGATGTCACAATCGGTGTGATAAGAGGAGGCTTGGTTGAGTGGTTCTGGTCGATTGTCGGAAATGGCACCAAACCCCATATGGTTGGCAACAACGTCGATCATGACCCAGACGCCCTTTGATGGATGAGTTTTGACAATTTAAATGACAGTGCTTATATATACCTTGGAATGGGCAGTAGAAACAAGGCTCTTCAAATCTGCCGCTGTTCCATAATTGGAGTTGATGGCATACAGGTCCTGCGCCCAGTAGCCATGATAACCACCGGCACTGTCTTTTTTTCTCGTCAGTATGGCCAACGGTAGTTCCGAGTCCTAGGAATATACTCACTCGCAACTACAGGTGTGATCCAAATTGCGTCAAAGCCCAACTCTTTGATGTAGTCAATTTTTGACTCTAGGCCTTTGAAAGTCCCACCACAGTAATTTCCAAGATTGCTGCAAGCATCACCACCGGAGTCACTGCTACTGCGGGCAATGCGATCGGTCAAAACGAAGTAGATGCTACGGGATTTCCAGGCATTGGTGTCCCCTGCTAAAATGAGGGAGGCAAATGACAGGAAAATAGTGATCAATGTTTGAAAAAATAACATCTTGAAGAATTGTGAGGGCTGGGAGCTATCCCTAAGCTGCGGTTTGATGAAGATCGTGATGTTGCGAAGGCTTTGATGTTCTTTTATACACAAGTGACCCACTCAGCCCCAGACATAGCCTCCAACGTCCTTCAAAGGTCCTCCACTCGTCCTTCAATCTCAAAAAGGTAACGATTGGTAGCCTTGATGCTATCTCTAACAGAAAGACAGCTGATGTCGTGAATCGCAATACTGACAAACTCAAGAGCAGGCTCAAAAGTCTTTGTCGGATGTTCTTGTTCCTGGCGGCCCGGCTCGTAACCAGTGAAGCATATGAGTGCTGCAGGGGTCAAGGCACAAAATGAATCGTGGTATATATGATCTCGTCTCGGACCGAGATGGACACCGGTAGATGAGTGTGAATCGTTGCCTCGTGGACCTGGAGCCGAACATGTGGGGTGCATGAAACGGTCGGCAGTCCCAGTTAGGAAGCTACGAAGCGGATCATGAGCTCCGAAATATGCCCTTGGCCGCAATTGTTGCAATCTCCGGTGGTGGTTTTGAAACAACTGGCCTGGCGATGAGATGACGGCGGACCGTAAGGCGGAAATGACAATGCTGTACAATGCGGCCAGGATCTAATTGGGGCACAAGCGAGCTCCACAACCTCGGGCTGAGGCACAACGTTTTTCGTCCCCGGTTTTTTCGACGCGGGGACTCCACACTCAAGCACATGGCAATACCGAGAATATATTGGGATGCAGCTGGAGAAGTGCATTTGGCACTCGTGACTATAATGGTTACGTGGTGGAGTTTATTCCCCAGGTTAGTACCTTCTTGATCCGACTGCTATCCAATTGCAACGATTCCGATACATCACTATACTTAGTGACGGGTTGAAGATTGTTTCTAGATATCTATGAGTAGATATAATATATAAAGTCGACTGAGATGAGTATCGAAGTGTTCTTGGGTCAGCAGCTCAGATTTCAACATTGGAAATTACTGGCCGTTTTCATTCATTGTTCTGGGAAATATCAGCATGCGTTCGTCAGCTTTAACTTTACTGGCATTCGCTGCAAGTGTCCAAGGACATGGCTATCTCTCGTCTCCTATGAGTCGCACAGGGCTCAATGCCCAAGCCGGGGCCGACACCTGCCCGGAATGCGCTATTCTCGAACCTGTAACCGCATGGCCAGACCTCGACAGTGCAGCTGTTGGGCGTAGTGGCCCATGTGGCTACAACGCTCGTGTTTCGGTAGATTGTACGTGGCAGTTTGGATATATCGATTGAGTCCTGCTGATTTCTCTCCTTTGGCAGACAATCAGCCAGGTCCACGATGGGGGTCGCAACCAGTAATCACGTATACCACCGGCGATACTGTCGGTGTCCAGTGGTGCCTCGACAACAATGGAGATCATGGCGGCATGTTTGCATATCGCATCTGCCAAGACCAGGCGCTCGTTGACAAGTTCTTGACACCAGGTTACTTGCCCACTGAAGCCGAAAAGCAGAGCGCAGAAAAGTGTTTCGAAGCCGGAACACTGAAGTGCACTGATGTAACTGGTCAAACTTGTGGGTTTAACCCAGACTGCCAACAAGGCCAGGCATGCTGGCGCAATGATTGGTTCACTTGCAAAGGATTCCAAGAGGGTAGTAAATGCCGTGGAGTTGATAATGCACCACTTAACTCTTGCTACACTAGCATCGCTGGTGGCTACACAGTCAGTTCAAAGATCAAGATTCCCAATTATACATCAAACCATACCTTGTTGTCATTCAAGTGGAACTCCTTCCAAACACCACAGATCTATTTGACCTGTGCGGATATTAAGATTGCTGGGTCGGATAGCACCTCTCCGAATCCGCCAGTATCCAGTAAGCCTGCGGCAACTGCGACATCGACTCGAGTAATTTCAACTCCATCGGCAACTGGTTGCGCAACGCCTGTATCCACAGTCAGTGTAACATTTAACTCCAAGGCAACGACATCGTTTGGTCAGACAATAAAGGTTGTTGGATCCATCTCGCAGCTAGGAAATTGGAACACTGCATCTGCTCCAGCATTGTCTGCAGATAAGTACACGACATCAAATCCGCTATGGTCAGCGTCGATAGCTTTACCAGCTGGAACGAGTTTCGAGTACAAGTTTATTAAGGTTGAGAGTAGCGGCGCTGTTAGCTACGAGTCTGGTGCCAATCGTGTGTACACAGTGCCGAATGGATGCGAGGGTAAAGCAACCGTGGATACACAATGGAAATAGAATTCAAGTACAAGCCTGATATCCGGGCTAGAGGAGTAATCACTGCAAATGGAAAATCTAAGTTTCAAAGATTCAATTACTTTTACTAGCTTTCCATCCTCAATCACCATCCAAGATGGTGTAAGAACTCAACTCTACACCACTGCATCAGACAGCCCCAAAAGGTAGCAAGGATCAACCAACGTTGATCATTGAGTGCAGGCCAGTATATATCCCCTGCGTTGCAGTCTCACAATGTAGCGACAAAGAAAGTATGATACTTGATTTGATTACCCCTCGAAAACGATAATAACTCATACTCCAAGACTCCGCGCCAATAACTCGACTTAATATAATCCATAGCCCGGTTACGGGCATACCACGATTATTCCAACATGTTCGCGACGTTGAAACCGAGCTACCAAACAGTCAGTACAGCTAAACCGTAACATTGGACGATCGGATGAACATACCAGAAATCGCAATCATGCTGTGTACTCCTTCGCAACCTTCTCAGTACTCTCCGGCTCAGCCAGCAGAACCCCTTCAACGAGTACCGACTCCAGCGACTCCTTGTTTGAAGCATCACCGTCTGATGCTGATTTTGAATCCATTTTTGGTATTCCGTCAGCGTGGAATTTCCACCCGGCCAACCATGCCTTCTGGGAAGGACGATCTACCGGTTGAGTGCGACGAGCTAACCTTCTTCCAAAATCAGGAGGTTTTTCCCAGATATCGCTGGCGGTGGCCATATGGAATATGGATGTAGCCGACAAAAGGATGTATGTAAGCTGCATTTTGAAAGGTTGGGTCGTGTGGAGTTTGTGTTGTAATGAGGATTGTTTGGATTGTGGGTTGGGATATGAGAAGGCGGAGCTTGAGGGATCTTTATACTTCTGAAGAGACAAATTGCTGAATAGTTTACCATAGTTCAACAATGGGTGAAGGTCTGGGAAAGGGATATGGGGATCCGAGAAGGCGGAGAAAGTTGTAGAAGCTGCCAGGGTAACGGCACCTGCATCAATTGGGGTTACTCCTAGCGGAGATGGGAAATGGAGAGAAAGTGGCTATCTCCACGGTTACATCCCGTTTGGGAGGAAGTGATTACAGTGGTTACATCCCGCTTGAGACTAGCGGGTCTACTTGTGGGCCTCTTGCTTTTACCAGAAGTGGCGCTAAAGCGAGTCTAGCGTAGCGCGCCAACGAACCACGAATACAAAACAGCGTTATTCGATATTCATCGAGGGAGGGGAAGAGAGCCTCGCACTCACAGAGAGAGGGCGTAGTGTGTTGCCTTGCTAGGCAGCCTCTGGCTTCGGTTTTACGCACGGATCCGTGGATGGACACGTTCCAGGACTATTGCCACATCCAGTAGAATCTTAATATCAGACGCGCAAAATCAATGGCATTATCTGGCATTTCCAAACAATGTAACCCTTCGAAACTTTGCTTTGCGTTTAATTCGATGGTGTCCGAGCTTGCTCTAGACTGGGAGAGTTGTATTCTCCAAATGGATGATGTATGAAGCACCCGCGGCACATATCTTCCAACCTCGGAAGTAGCATTACATTAATAAAAGAATTCGATCCATTTACTGAATGATTGCGTGGTCTTGATCTGCTACCTTCTATTAGTTTACCGTCTCAGTCTTTCATAGAAAACATGTGGCGAAATTGTAGTGTAACAAACGTGTCCAATCTACTACGTTGAAAACACTTCTTCCTCATCTTGAAATAAAGATTCGGAATTGCCAGAAAAGGTTAATCCACAACGGAAGCTGCAAGCTATGCGTGAAAATAGAAAGTACGACAAGCCACTTTCGTTACTAATTACCCCGCATCCGTCAGGGCGCGTTAGTCAGCCCTTGTCGTACACAACTACGTCAAGAAACAAAGGTATTTCCCAAACCTACTACTTGACCCAAAAAGATTCCAACATTCCAACCCCGCAATATTCAACATGTTGGACCACATTAGTATCTCCGTCCCCGCCTCCCGCCTCGAAGAAGTAACAAACTGGTACCTCACCGCCCTCGCACCCCTAGGCTACAGCAAGTACAAAGACTTCCCAGGTATTGCGGTCGGTCTAGGGCCGGAGAAGTACTCTGTGCCCTTCTGGATTGGTGCAAGTGCCGACAACACGGCGTCAAAGACCCACATTGCCTTTCGGTGTGCGGATCGTGCGACAGTGGACAAGTTCCATGAGGAGGCGCTCAAAGCGGGAGGAAAGTGCAATGGCAAGCCGGGATTGAGACACATGTATCATTCAAAGTATTACGCGGCGTTTGTGTTTGATCCGGTGGGGTATGTATTCGGTTGACGAGGGGCAGAGAGAGGCTAACGTTTTTTTTTTAGCAATAATATTGAAGTTGTAGACCATGGTACATGATAAAAGGGGTCCCGGCTAGAGAAGGGTCCCCTGGTTGGCAGACCTGGTTGGCCTCTTGATGTGGGCAAAGACGATGTGTGGGTGATGAACTAGGTTGATAGGAGGCAGACACAGCGCACGTATGATCAATGCAGTTCGTTGGCGTTCTGTTGCTTCTCTGTTCGCAATCAAGTCAATAACAGAAAGGTTATCAAAGAATATTGTCATAAACTCACTCGTAATGGCTCAATCTTACGAGGTCAACAGGCTGCGCCGCAGTTAGGAAAGTATTCCACCCTGAGAGAAAGTGATCTTGATTGCATATATCTAGTAGTCATCGTCGTACCGCTGTTCATCTCTTCCATCATCATATGCCTGATCCATCCTTCCTCCAAACTCAGCCACGTCATCCACTGCATTATCCCACTTGTTTTCAATGTCCTGTGGAATATCTTCAATATCCTGCACACCATCATCCCACTTATTCTCGACGCGATCTCCAAAATTCTCAACGCGCCCTACTTGTTCACCCGTCCAATTGGCAGCATTTTCAGGGAAGTTGTCCACATCGTTTTCCACCCTATCACCAAAGTTTTCGACACGTCCGACTTGCTCGCCGGTCCAACCGGCAGCATTCTCGGGAAAATTGGTGATCTCATTGCCGAATTCGTCGAAGCGGCGTTCTACACCTTCCTCTGTTTGGGCGTTAGAATCACGTGATTTATGACGCACATAGAAAAGGGGCACCATACTCATCTCATGTCCCTCGTGCATTAAAAGCGCACCACCTGCTACGCCGGCAACACCCGCGGCGGCGTATTTCCAGCCATTTCCGCCGGACTTCTTTTCTTGCTCTCCGCTATTGGTGGGGTTGTAGGAGCCTTGGTTGGCTGCTCCCTGATTGGAATATCCGCCCTGGTTATATCCGTAGCCGCCTTGTGGCGTTCCATAGTTGCCTTGCTGTTGCGCATAGCCTGGGCCGGGATATGTGAAGGTGCGTTCGCCGGATTGTTGGTTGACGAAAACCCAGCGGCCATCGCGGCCGTCCCACTCCGCGTACCATGGCGGCGATACTGGTGGAGGCCCTTGTTGCTGCTGGCCACCTTGTTGAGAACCGCCCGATTGCTGTCCTTTATGTGTGAACTCGCTGACAAGGCTATCGAGGAGGCCCATTGTGGATGGTGATACAGATAAGACTAGGCAGGGCGGAATTGATGGAAAGAGGAGTTGGGCATCACGACAGCGGGGCGACATGCGCCATTTATCTAGCTGCAATGCCGGCCGCTGCGATGGTCGAAACACACATGCATCTTCACAGATTGTCTAGATTACTCCTACTGCTCAGCAATTGTGGGATCCGGCCGAAGCAGCACGCATTGCAACCTCGTTCTTGGGCGAGTTGGTATCATTGGTTTGGAGGGGTTCTGGGCTGGCAATCGGAGCGAGGTCCGCAACACAAATGCCTCACGCAAGTCTAGACGTGGCACAGCCACAGCCACAGGCATAAAAAGCAAGGCCATATACATACACAGATGATGAGGTTGTTCAGCTATGATTGATCCGGATGACGCGGATGAGCAAGATTGCTAAGCTTTGCTTTGCTTGGCTCGGAACGGCCCCTGGCGCTTGCCTCAAACGTCGCACGATGCATCTGAGGCGCAGTCTGAGGCGCAGTCAATAGCCTTGAATTTCCTTTTTCTGCGATGTCGCTACTTGCACGAGCTCTCCTTTTTATTTTTCAATCTCAGCATCTCTTTTGCTAAATGGAAAGGCTAAGTGGGCCCAAATGCAGCAGCGCATGACGTATGGCAGATCCCACACCAAAAGGAGCTCTTGTGCTTCGATCTTTCACGTTGACTTGAAGAGTACATGCAACTTCAATCTTTGGCGTTTGACTGCTCTCTGGCAATGAAGATCTCAGCGCATCCAACTGTAAATTTTCGCCTTTCCATTTACCAGGTTATGCCGCGAAAAACCCATGATGGTTGCCCATCGGGGTGTAGTCAAACGAGACCAGCAGTATCATCGTTACCAACTACATCATGTGTTAGCATTATAATATTTTTCCTAATGTCTCTAAGAGTCTGTACTTGCTATTTGACGCTCTTTCTATTCCAATAGACTCGAAACGGCCACGTCAACAACCACACCAAATCAGACCTTCATATTGAATTATTTGACAGAATGCCTGTTACTAATGATACCGCAGCAGTATTTATAATACTGGCTTCTATTTATTGGCTCGTTATGATGTAGCCAGTGGACTTTGAGAATCTTTTGAAGTGAAGTCGGGCTGTGGAGTTACTCCAAACCACTCTCACCGAGTAAACAAGTATTTTGGGCTCGATACAGGACTCAAAAAATTGATAAGACATGCATTACATTACAAAGAATTGCAACGGCATGTCAAGCTTGCTGGTATGGACCGGAAACAATTGTTGCGTACCTACTTCGTTTGTCTTCACTGCTCCTCCCTCATGAAGCTAGTTGTTTGTCACCTGACTTACGCGTCTAGGGCTGTTTGCCACTTACCCACGTGCAAACTTTTGCTTTGACTCAAACTCGACCATGCCTACCTACCAACTCTTTTGGTAGCTTTCAACCTCTTCACACTTGCAGCATCTTTCTCGAACAAATTTCAGTCATCAAACCATTCACGATAAGTGGAATACACTCAGCAGTTGCTACTTACAAGCTGTCTGTTATAGCATGGCGCCCGACAAGAGGTCAGCTTTGCCCTACCATAACATAGGACTGATCTAAATGACATTTTATAGGCCATGCACACACTTCCAGCTAGGCATATGCAAAAATGGTGCTGACTGCAATTTTGCTCATGTCTTAGACCCCAGCTTCAAGAAGAAGGCCTGCAAACTCTATATGAAGGGAAAGTGTTATAGAGACAAGGACTGCACCTTCTCTCACGAGCGAAGTGACGTTGAGCATCTCAAAACTGCGAATGGCGCAACAGGCATCAGTGATAAAGCCCTCGCAAGCTCGGAAGAGCGCTTGAAGGAGCTTCGATGGAAAGTCCCTCTGAATTGTGCTGGAGCTAAGCCGTTGTTAGGTTATGGGCTTCAAAAATTCTTTCAGCAAGCGCTTGAGCTTGTCGGTTGCGAGGTTGGGATTATGCAAGAAGTGATCAACCTACTCACAAGCGATGGAGGACTACTACGAATTGACGAGCTTCTCGAGCAAGATTTTCAGTCTCTCAATCCTGCACGACTCGCTCGAACATTCAGAATGCAGCTACTACCATTCTTCAGGATATTTACTCATAGTAACGTCACCTCTTCTATCTTACTGCGAGCCAGGGTTACAACTGTCTACAATATCATGTATAATGGCGATGGCAATGAGAGGCGTGCAATCTCGCTCTTTACTGCACTTGCTGCCCATCTGTCCAACCCAGATATTCTGCATGCGAGCCTTGGACACGATGAAGGCGACAAAGACGACGAAGTGGCAACAGATTCGTTAGATTCTATCGAGACCACGATCAATTTCCTCTTGAAACTTGTCGAGATCAACACCATGGCCCAAGTCAATCCTGGCTTTGTCCCTATTGTAGAGACATTTTTTACACTTCTCAAGGGTCTCCCAGAGAGTGTCTCTTTCAAAATGAGGAAATCCACAAAGAATATCGAAAGGTTGCAGCAACTTTTTGGCATTGGTCAAGCTCTTCCAAAAGCCCAGGATGTTCAAAAGGCTATTGGCGCTCGCGCAACATTCCAACTTGCACGAGAGATGCCAGGCGAGCTTTCAGAGGAAGGTCCCAGGCACGACAACGATCATGTGGATATCCATAAGATTTCAATTTTGCCTACCTTGCAAGAGATTCAGAGCTCCCGTAATGAGTATCTCCCAGTCGTTGACCCACAGGAATGGCACTTTGGAGGCATCTTGGGTTTAGTCGATCGCCACTTTCGCTTGTTACGAGAAGATACAATAGGTCAACTTCGGGATGCTGCGAAATTTGAGCTCGAGAGGCTCCAGAATCCTTCAAGGCAGACCCATCAGAATGAGCCTCGCCGCCAGAGTACACGAACCTACGTCTATGATAATGTGTACATCATTTCTACTGCCTTTGACGAGTTTCACGGCCCTCAAGTCGCATTGCGCTTTAATCGTCCTAAAGCCAATAACCAACAGACCAAATCCGCTCGAAAGGAGTGGTGGGATTACTCTAGAAGGCTGGGTCCGGACACGCTCATCTGTCTTCTCAGCTCAGGAGGCTCGGCGACATTCTTTGTTGTGGCTTCGCAAGGACATAAGCCCACTCGATTGCAGGCTACTTACGACTTGATTTCTGACCCTGTATATGCCCACGTAATAGCCCAGCCTGTCAGTCAGTCCGACCTTCATGACCTCTTGGCACAAGCACTCGGAAATATTTCGTTTGCACAGCTGTCCCTTGTAGAGTTTCCTGGGGTTCTCCTGCCCTCATTTGAGCCTACTTTGAAAGCGATGCAGCGCATAAGCCAAAGTCTTGACATGCCGTTTCCACACATCTTGGCTCCTACTTCAACGCCAGAGAACCCAGATCGGGAGATTGACGTCCAACCTCCTTTGTATGCTACAAAACCAGGCTTTAAATTCGAACTAGCTAGGATTACTACCGGTTGCAAGCGTTTGGACTTCGCACCTGGCGATAGCATTGAAGGTACAGCAGATCAACTTGCTCAGATGTCTACACTCGATCTGGGTCAGGCAAAGGCAGTGCTTGCCTCTCTTGCACACTCGATTGCTTTAGTGCAGGGGCCACCTGGAACAGGTAAATCGTTCACCGGAGTGCAACTAATACGAGTGTGCCTATCTAATAAGTCCAATACTGGAATCGGGCCTATCTTAGTCTGCACGCAGACTAATCACGCGTTGGATGCTATACTTGAGCGTTCGGTCGATGACGGTGTAGAGAACATTGTGCGTATTGGAAGTCGTTCAAAGTCGGAAATGCTCCAAGATGTCAATCTTAAGATACTCGCCCGGCGTCTTCATCTTACCAAGGTAGAGACAATTGATCGTCGGGACCAAAAAAAGGCCGTGAAAAAGGAAACAAAGGAGATCAATACGCTGCTGAACGCATTTAGTGTCCTCGGCGGTCAATCTTCGATTGAAAATCATCTTGCGCAAAACTACCCCGAGCACTCTGAACAGCTTTTTACCAACAGCGACGAAGACGGTTACACCATTGTAAGGCATGAGAAAATTCCGATCATTGGTAGCTGGCTCAGGGCTGGCTCTTCAAGTCCGTTGCACCCACGTTCCATAGCGGAATTGCACGACGTCCATCTCCTCGAGATGACCAATATTGAGCGCAGGATAATTTTCAACTCCTGGATTTCAGAGATGAAAGATGAACTCCATGAGAGACTTCGTCATGCGTTATCATCGTACAATGAATCTAAGAAGAAGCTCGATACTATAACGATGGAACTAAACCTCCGTGTACTACGCCGGGCAAATATTATTGGTATTACGACTAGCGGCTTAGCTCGCAATCTAGATCTACTTTCCGGAGTGAACCCAAAAGTGTTGATATGCGAGGAGGCTGGGGAAGTTCTTGAGGCTCACCTCTTGACTGCGCTGCTACCATCTATCGAACATTGCATGCTCCTAGGCGATCACCAGCAGCTCCGTCCGCAGGTACAAAACTTTGACTTGTCGACAGAGAGCCGAAATGGGAGCCAGTACGCGCTTGATACATCCTTGTTTCAGCGTCTTGTCCAGCCACAGGATACATTCGCTCAGCCACTGCCGTTTTCTACTTTAGAGGTGCAGAGGCGCATGCACCCATCCATCTCGCAGCTTGTCCGCCAGACTCAATACCCGCGTTTGCAAGATGACCGTTCCGTCCACATATATCCCAATGTCGTTGGTATGCGTCGGCGCCTGTTCTGGATGCATCACGACCAACCCGAGGACGACAGCCCAGATGGCTGCTCGACTTCACGAACAAATTCATATGAAGTGGATATGGTCGTGGCGCTTGTCAAGCATTTAGCCCAACAAGGCGTCTACAAGCCAGATGATATTGCAGTCATCACCCCATACTTGGGTCAGTTGAGAATGCTTAAAAATGGACTCAGCAGCACGCACGCCATACTACTCAATGATAGAGACACCGATGAACTTGAGAAAGAGGGTTCTGACTTTGGCGAGGCCTCTCTTTTATGTCCCGATTCCAGCTTGAACATAGCGGCTAGAGGCTCACTCAAGCAAGCTGTTCGCCTCGCTACTGTCGACAACTTTCAAGGGGAGGAGGCTAAGGTAATCATCATTTCACTTGTCCGCAGCAATAAGGACAACAATCCCGGTTTCCTCAGGACGCCAAACCGGATTAACGTCCTGCTTTCTCGAGCGAAGCATGGCATGTACATTATGGGCAATACAAAGACGACTGAGAGCGTCCCCATGTGGCATGATGTCATGGAAATTCTCCGTAACAACGACAATCTAGGCGATGCTTTAGAGTTATGTTGTCCTAGACATCCAGATACGGCCATGCTTGTTAAATGCCCCTCAGACTTTGCACGACTATCTCCTGAGTCAGGATGCAATTTACTATGTGAGAGGCAGTTAGAGTGCGGACATGCATGTGTCGCAAAATGTCACTCTGATTTGCTTCACGGAGCCGTTTATTGTATGCAACCTTGCACGAAGCTGAAAGCTGGCTGCCAGCATATTTGCCTCAAGCCATGTGGGGATACTTGCAATACGCGCTGCGAATTTCCCGTTGTGAACAAGACAGTTACGCTTGACTGTGGTCATGAAAAAACGGATTTGCTATGCTATGAGTATCAAGATCCGACAGAAATCGTTTGCAAGGAGCGCGTGACGAGAAAAGTTCCTGGTTGCAAGCATGAGATTACATTGCCTTGCCACATCGATATCGAAGATGACGAGTTTGAATGCCGCGCTACTTGTGGTGAGGTCTTGGAATGTGAGCATAGCTGCCAAATGCCTTGTTACCAGTGTAATATACGCTCGTCGGGGAAATTTACGAGGGCCTGCCATAACAAGTGCAAGCAAAAGTGCGAGCGCGGATACAACACGTGCAAGCATCAGTGCGCAAGCATCTGTCATAAAGACCAGCCGTGCCCACCTTGCACTTCAGAGTGCGATACACGCTGCTCTCACGCAGAATGTGGGAAGGTTTGCTCAGAATTCTGCAGTCCTTGCCTGGAGGAGCAATGCAACTCTGGCATTCATTGCCCCCACACTAAGGCTTGCCCAATGCCATGTGCTGTTCCTTGCACTTGGATTCCGTGCTCTAAGCGATGCGACAAGGCGCTGTCCTGCGGTTGTAGATGCCCTTCAGTTTGTGGAGAGGAGTGTCCAGATGCGAAGTTCTGCCAGAAACACTGTAGCGACGATATCAAAGCCATGCGGGCTGACTTGCTTCCTACGTACTACGACAATGTCGACATAGCCTACAAGGACGTCAATATTGATACAGACCCATGCATTTTCACAACTTGTGGCCACATTTTCACTGTTGGCTCACTCGATAGTATGATAGGTATGCAAGAACATTACGAAATTAATCCACATACTGGCAAGTTTCTTGCACTAAAGACCGCTGCCGAGCCTTTCTCAATTAATAAATCTAAGGCTTGCCCGGAATGTTGCGCTTCCTTACGCAACCTAGCTCGCTACGGCCGCATCGTTAGGCGGGCTTTGCTAGACGAGAGTACAAAGAAGCTTATTGTCTGGTCGAATCTCAAGCACCAAGAACTGGCCCATCGTTTAGCCAACCTTGAAGGCGAATTTATCGGATCGCTCGAATTTCCCCGGAAGCCAAACCAAATCGTCAAACTAGAAGGTCCAGTCTTTGCGCAGATCGAAATCATCAAGGGTTTGAAAACTACGAGGCGCTATGACGATAATTATGAGCTCATCAACGAGGTTGCCCTCTTCTTCCAGCAACTTAGCCAGGAGGAACAGCGTTATCAGCGAATTCGTGATCTTGTCGAGACGGTACGTCGTCAGAAAGCTTCCCCAGAGCTTATTGCGCAATCCAAATTTAGCAGCGAGGAACTACAGCTACATGGGCATCTACAGGCGGGCAACTTGCTCATTCGGAGTTATCTCGTTCTCTTTAGCGATGTCATCAGTGTTCACAACAAGACTGCTGTGGATACACGAGGAACTCTGCGCGTCAATTTCATGGCGATCCGTGAACTGTGTGATAAACAGATTGCGGAGGCTACCAAAAGCAAGAGCCTATACCTGCTAGTGGAGGCTCAAATCCTTTGGACTAGGTTTGCTGCGATGGAATACAGTATTCTGCAGACTGAACACGAGACTGGCAATGCTGAACTGAAGACTCTTATGGATTTTTTGAATTCGACTGCAAGCAAACGCCTAGATGCCGTGGAGATCATATGCATACAGCACGAAAAGACCAGAGCGGGTCATACCGATCTGATGCGCATCCACCAACCCGAGCTTGTTGACGAAGTGCATAACCCAATGAAACGTTTCGCCGAAGAAACTGCTGAGGTGCGTAGGATGCTGAGGGAAGGGATATCGTACACTGAGATAAGGATGATTGCCTCGGTGATGACGAAAGAATTTGAAGGCACGGGGCACTGGTGTCGTTGCGTAAATGGGCACCCGTTCATTGCTGAAGAACGTGGCATGTCGATGCAGCTTGCCAGATGCCCAGGGTGCGGTGCTCGTGTTGCAGGTCAGGGTCACTAGTCCATGGAAGGTGTCACGCAAGCAGGTGACATCGAAGAGAGGTTCCGAGACCTTGACTTGTGAAAGGCTCGATTGAGGCTAGGTGCTAGTTTGAGTTGAATTCGGGAGATAGTAGAGCTTCGCGAACTAGGCTCACAGTATATGAATGATGATTCCAATACGATGCTGTATGCATGACCGTGAATCTCTTTCTCAATTCCTATGTATAGCAGTTCAAACGTAAAAGCTTCTCGACTTATCACATTCGTAACTTGGCTAGAGTAAGTATCGGGTTTTACTTAACCTTAAGACGAGATTATTTCCTGGCTAGTTGTTACTACGACTGGAGAGTTTGGAGAATTTGCGGCGCTGGTGAAGTGAAAGTTATGTCATGATTTGATCACTGTTAGTGAAAGATGGGCATGTACCTGTACAATGAATCTTTTCAAAGTGATAAATGAATTCTGTAAGTTTTCTACTTCACTTCGACGCTCACACCAGGGCACGCTCGTGCCTATTTACCCCACTGTACTCACCCTCATTCGTTGAGCTTTCTTGTCTACAACAACACTTGTATGAACTACAACAAGTATAGAAAAACTCAACATGTCGGAAAGTCATCTCAACGACAATGCTCCAGCTGGATCGAATGAAGAGCTTGTGCTCACTTCAAGCACAGCAGCTGAAAATCCACAAAATAAGGTACACCACGATCCTCTCTCTAATATTCTAAAGAAACGGCCGTCCGCTCAAAAGGGTGGGATTGTCGGTATTCCCCCCACTACCGGGTGTTATACCCAATCAAGAATGAACCTAATCCCACGCGCTGCATTTCTTCTCCAAATACCAGAGCATGCATACAAGATGCCTAGCGGACCGGATCTCAATTTCACCATGGCCGAAATTATTGCTATTCTCCCAAACTGGTTCAAACATCGACAGATCGCAACTCGGTTCCAAACCAATGGTATAACGTCGAGTATACAGATGCGGATATTGCAGCGATACCGCGTGTTCGACCAATCAGACCAAGAGTGTGCGCGGTCAAAGGATGGAATTTCTAATATGTATCGGAAGTCTATGCGTCTAACAGACAAAAACTGGAAGAAAGCAACCTACCAAGTTCCTTCGGGTTGGGACTACACAAGAATCGCGGTGAACGACTTCCAACCCGATTCGGAAGTGATGAGTAAGCCATGTCGCTTCAACAGCTTGATGGAGGGCATGTATGAGCTTCCTCAAGGCGAAGATGCCGGAGATCTTACTCGTGCACTACAATTTGCGCTCGAGAATAACAAGTACGGTCCAAACGGCGAAGCACTGGACTTCATGTTTCCTGACGATATTCACACCATCCTTGGACATATTCAGTACACGGTCATCACCTCAAAACACATGGATTATTCGGTTGTCCATCGGTACGGCATGGCTGTCAAGGAGAGTATTGCAGATCGAAAGCATCGTCATGCCGGTGAGCTGGAATCAGCAAGCTCCAAGCGTAGAAACATTTGCAAACGAGAACCTCCCCAAACATACAATCCGCAAAAAAACCCTGCAGACATGCTGAAATCTTTGGTACATTCTAGTAGAGCAGCGAACCCACCAGCGCAGGCTGCGCGCGTTATGCAGTCCGAACATTATTCCGTGTGCATTACAAGCGAAATAGCTTCTCGAGCATATACTAACGTGAGTACACAGGTTACAAACAATAAAATCGAAGACGGTTCAGAATTTGGCCTACACGGAGCCATAATCGGTCTACCTCCCGACCTTGAGGATCTGATGGATTTGGACACCACTATCATTTCGGGGACGGTCCAATCCGATGAACAGGCACGAGCGACCACTGAGGCAAAAGCTGCAGTCGATGAGTTTGAAGCTATTATTGCGATGCATCAGGATTACGACTTCGCCCCCTTCTTCGAAAACTCTGACCCGCAAGCCCCAGTTCTACTTCCGCTCATCCGCGACTTTGTGGAGGCGGATGACCCAAACAACCATAGCGATCGTGCTCGAGCTGCACGTTGGTGCCGTGATCCTAGCAATAACGGATTGGAATACACGATCTATGATCTGGATTTCGTGCTGAGTTGGATGGCGTTCATCAACACTAGCGAGCTGCAGGAGTAGGAGCCGCAGAAGCAAGATGATGCGGCCTGGCAGGTTTTGGATGAGGTCCACAGGTGGGAGGGACGAAAATTGGCTACTGAATTAGCTTGATGTAAAAACTCAAATGTGCCAAATTATGTCGATGAAATCTGGACGCCTGTAGGCAAGAAAGAAAATACAAAAAAAACAAGACGCTGCTCAGGAGCTATCCTCCTCTGCATAATCAAATACCTGAAAACCTACAATGAGTGACAATTTACATATCTACCCAAACTTCTCCGTCGAAACCTAACATTGTGTTGCTAATACTGTGTTTGTATAAGGCTGAGCTATCACATCACGTATCGGTCACGTGCGGAACTGGATCTTACCTTCAGAATGACAGAGCACTTCAGAAAACCGAACTTTGCCAGGAAATGCGCTCTAGAGACGAATCTGATGAGTTAACTAAGCGAGGCTTTACACACTCACTGAAAAACGGATTCCTTCCACAGAATGTGTCTGATGTATTGGTTGTGATACTCTATTGCTTTTTCGTCATTCGCCTCTGGCAATTATTAGTTGATTTTCGGCCACCCACTTTAATACATTGCGATAATATATTTTCTGCAGATTCAAATGCAAGATTTATTATCGGTCACCATACACCATGTATACACTTCTTCGCCGGCACAACCTACAAAGAAATATGCTTGTTGACCTGGCTAAAATACCGTTAACGCCCAGGACTTGTACATACACTCTTCCGTTTCATGGCTTGTTCTAAACTTACTTTTACTCTGATAAGCTATCATAGCCTTTTGATAATAGCACATAAATATTGACGGGATGCTCGCAGTGCAGCAACCGCAACCGAACATATGGGCCAAACACACATTCGATATATGTACAATATTAGCGAAATGCAATGATTCGTAACGAGATATAGTTCCTCATCCCAAGAGGACCAAACACGTCGATGATGGTGGACTTCTGTTTGGATGAGTGCTGGGATGATGGGTTATCGCCATCCGAGAAAGGGAGGCCTGGGATTTGGCCAAATGGCCCTATTATGATCGTAAGATCAAGGGAGGCGTCGAAACAGTCATTCTGCATGTTTTTGTGGTTATAGACGAACATTTATCGAGGTTTAACTGCAGCTTGGAGATCATGTTATGGAGATTTCTGATATCTGTAATTAAATACCACTACGCAGCGTGGTGGATAACATTCGCCGTGCTGGGAATGGGTATCCTTATCAGTTTAGACAATGCCACGGGCATTCTTGATCCGTAGACCGAACAGGGCAATGGTATATCATACAACTCCGAACTCGTCTGACCATTATCTACAATCCTCTTAGCAGCTCATCAATCGTCACTGGCTTCCTGACTGCATTCGAGAATCCTTCTCGAAAGGAAACCCATATCCTCCCTTCATTGCCGCCTTTATTTTCCACTTCCTTCTTCCTCTCTTCGCCTAGAGGGAGTGCTTTTTCGACGATGGCTCTGCCAAAGAAGTCACGCTTGATTGCCGACTTGTTCGCATGTGCAGCGATGTCTTCTACTGTCTTCTCGTCTTTCTGTGGTTCAACCTCATGTTCCTCAGTTTGACCACCGCGTCGCTTTCGGTTATCCATGTCAATGCGTGCACTCTCTTTCCGCCACTCTTGTTCAAGAACGCTTCGTAGCGCGTATCGAACCTTTTCTTCCTTCTTACCGCCGATTGTCTCGAAAGTTCCCATGACGTCAAGAGCAGGCTCCATGCGCCACACGAAGCCTGCACTTCTGTTTGCTGCATCTTCTGTGTCTACTCGCGACTTCTCAAAGCGGATGCCAGTCGCTGTCATGGCTTCAACGGCCTTCTTAACAAGTGCCTTTTCAGAAGCTTTGCGGACTGTAGCTGTTGCAACAGACTTTGAGCCTGACGCGCCCGTATTGACGATGACGGGTTTGACGTCAGGGGAGAGCATGCGGAGGGTGTAGGGAATGAGTTCTAGAGCCATTTCTTCTGGACTACGGAACATGCGTGTTAGATTAAGACTGAGTGTCGATTGTAAAGCCATTAGTTGACTTCTGTTTGCCTTGGTTTGTTCGAAAGCTGAGTAATTAGCACTAGGCCCAGAGAAAGGAGTAGGTAGTGCGTCTGTGTCAGTAGCGGCGTTGGAGCTTTGCTGTCGTGGTGAAGCAAATAGGCTGTGGAAGGCGAGTACAGAGTTCGAAAGGTAGGGCGCGAGCTCCCATTCTTGGGAGCCATGAACGGCTGCGTTGAGTGTGTCGTGGAAGTGAAGCCATTCATAAGCCGCAGATGGTTTACTGAGGAGAGTATCATCCTGGAAAGGCTTCTCAGGGTAGGCAGTAAAGCAATCTGCAACCATATTAGACAAGAAAAGTAGGTGATGGAATCAACTTACCAGTTACGATGCGGTCACATTCGCCACTCGTGTCGACCATCTCTCTAAGACGGTCCATTGCGCGCCGCTTTGCACTCTCTGCTACTCCAATGACTCCACCTTTCGCGCGAGCAGCTGCAGTACGCACATCTGTAGTTTCGGCCTGCTTTGGAAAACCTGCGCCTTCTTTGAAAACGCGCTCAACAACATCTTTCGCGCCTCCTCGTCCTAGACTACGTGCAGAACCGCCGCCGTGACGCAGGTCATTGATGAAGTTGTCCTCGACCCACTTTCGGCTCAGATGGGGTTTTTCTTTCGAGTTTGTGTGGTGGGAAGAGCGCAATCGACTCGCAACCCACTCACTAACCACCATCACTCCACGTATATCTCCTTCGCCGGTACCACTTCCAGTACCGCCTTCCTTCTTTGTGCTCACACCCCAAGTGGCCTCGCATAACCGCCGGACACCGTCAGGGTCACACTGGATGCCTTCTTTGACGAAAATATCCTGTATACGAGTGACGACCATGTTCAGTGCAGGCTTTCGGATGTGCACAA
Organism: Ophiosphaerella korrae; assembly: GCA_028456385.1. Taxonomy (NCBI): domain Eukaryota; kingdom Fungi; phylum Ascomycota; class Dothideomycetes; order Pleosporales; family Phaeosphaeriaceae; genus Ophiosphaerella; species Ophiosphaerella korrae. The sequence continues at coordinate 21,622 of JALNQF010000204.1, forward strand.
CCTCAGCCATTGAGGACTGTCGGAGTGGCCGCAGCGAAGGATGGTAAAGGTCATTGCAGATTAGGATGAGCGGCCGTAGCAGTCGGAACTTGTCACCCTTCCGTTTCTTACCGATGCTTGTTCCCGAATCACGTTGTCCAGTCATCCTAGAGTTCTTCTCGTCCAAGTTGATCAAATCAATAAGTGCTTTCACGAAGCCTCCTTCGCCCCCACTGCCACTATTACCGCCCACTACGCCGTCCACTTCGTCAACAACAACACAAACTGGCTTGCCTGCTTTCCGCACCTTGCCGTTCGCTGTGTTGGTATTGACGCCTCGAACGTTCTCGGTGCCAACCATGTCTCGGATACGGCCCTTGACGACATCGCGACTTCGCTCATCAGAAGCATTGATCTCTTGAACTTCATAGCCCGCTTGCCGTGCACATACATGAGCTAGTGTAGTCTTTCCGAGCCCCGGTGGTCCGGTCAAAAGCAAGATCTTGCGGTGCCTCTGCTCTTCATCTCCAAAGTCCTTCTTTGTTGATTTCGGCTTCTGTTTGATCGATCCTGGAAAGACGATAGGGTCCCATGCTTTTAGCCAGCGTAAGACTGATCGGTGAGTTCGCTCGTCGCCGACCAAATCCGTAAACTTCTTTGCGCGATACTTCTCGGTCCACATTAGCGTCCGGTTGTTCTTGCCATTCTTGTTGACCGGTTGCTCGATGGGTCGTTGTGGTTGTTCATTCTCCTGCTGTGCCTGTTTCACAGCCTTCTCAGCATCTAGAGCTTTGGCCTCATCTATCAATTCGTGTATGTTGAGGCCATAATAACTCGTTCTAGCCTTTCCCTCGACAGCCACGGAGCGCGCAGCTATCAACTTTTCGTATGGAACGGCCTCGCGTTTCGCTTTCTTTGGGATATATATCGCTTTCCCTGATGAGTTTCGTGCAACTACGCCTGTTGTAGGTTGAGCCAAAGTTGGCTCTTGTCCGGTAATCGGTCGCTTCGCAGGCGATTGTGATCTAGACGCAAAGCTATATGCATCAAGATCATCTACAGGTATACTTTCGGGATTTGGAATCTCTTCTTGACTTGCAGGTGGCGTATAATCTACAAATCCATCTGGCAATGAGGGTAGGTCTTTGACGGTACTGATAGCCCGCCTCTTGAGGGTGTGTTCTTTGAGTGCCGCGATCTCCTCTTCGTCATCTGAATCGTCATTAAATGCTCCAGCCTTGCGTACAGCATTGTTATTTGCCACATTCTTTAGCGGCTCTCGCACATCTTCTGAACGCTTCCTTTTTTTCGGGGACAATGCTTGTGGTAAAGAACTCGGTGGGTAGGTGACAGGTGATGAAATGAGGGGCATGTTGTAGGTTGGAGGCGAGGATGGGAATGTAACGCCTTCAGTTGAGAATTCGCAAGTTACGTTTTGAATAAAGGCTTGAGTTTGGCGTTTAAGAGGTGTATCTACTGGGATCAGTCACGATTGTAATGTGCATTCATGCGAACCTTACCAACTAGTCTGTCACCCTCGCTACGAAATATTTCTCTCAGGTTCCAGGCCCTGTGCTGAATGACAACGCCCTCACGGTTTAGCTTGGCCTTCTCTTCAGCGATGCACTGTTGCAATGCTTCAACGTCCTCTGAGAAAGAAAGCGATGGGGGATCGTCGTGTGGATATTCGGGTTGAGAATGGAGAAGCGCGGGATCGAATGACGAAGGTATACCCGGTGAGTAGCTACTCATTGATCCAAGGCACTAGCAGGCACTGGCGGGCTCCAAAGTGTTGAGTGGTGGTGAAATGATAAGTGGGCGTTTTGGACGACGCGCCTCGGAGTCGCGTCCAAGCGTGTTTGCGCTAGCCGCTTTCGTCCCACGCGGCTTCACACGTGCATCTCCCCACTTCAGTGGCCAAACCCCATGCATCCTTCGTAGACAATAGGTGCTACAATACGCATGGACAACAGGATGGGTTCTTGTTGTAGTGACCTCATGGTCATCCACTTTGAATGAACACACCTCACTCTTCAGGCCCAATCGCATTCCGCTGCGGCGATGACGACATTGTTGGAATGCTACTTTCCTCCACCATACGTAGGATCTATCATATAGTCGAGGAACAGTCATAGAAGACATACCACAGTTTGCGACTAGAATCCCGGAAGCGGACAACCTATGGTCGTAGAAGTTGTGTTGAATGGGATGTAATGGGCAGTGATTTGTAGAAGGCCGCTAAGTGCCCCAGTGAAGAATTTTGTTCTGGTGGGGTGGTCTGATATGAGACACAGCCCAACATTGATCCTTTTACACGCCCATGGCTTTCGCGTTTATCCATATAGTATGAACCGTTGCCTTGTTTCCGATATAGTTCAAATAGGCTAGCAAGTCATATATCGAAACAATTAAAGCTCAGTGGCGCAGCGGAAGCGCGCCGGGCTCATAACCCGGAGGACCTCGGATCGAAACCGAGCTGAGCTAAGTTTCTTTTTTGAATTTTTTGCAGCATCCACCTTCGCCAAAACGTCAAGTTCGACTGCCGCTATCATTTCAAACCCGTACCTGCAACACCACAATGCCACGAGGACAATTTTTTACCCGATCTCCAAGCACAACTTGGTAGCAGCCACTGTAAGGGACAACATGGAGTAAGTTGTTTTACATCTCGCTTGGACCATTATATTCGGAAGGTTCAACTAACATGACTTTGTGCTTAAGCTCCTGAGTCCGTGCAGGGGATAATCGCTAACCAAAGCAAGAGTGCTAATATTCAAAGTTACAACACTAGAATACAGGGCACTGGACGATAAGTTTGAGTTACTACGAGAACGGGCATAGTGTCGACATGAATACCTTCGGCGTATTGTGTGGATAGGGAAAGGGCATGACTATGATGACACTTACAAAAAACTATCATGGAGAACCACCCGAGTTTGTTGAAATTCGATCTCAAGCTTTATAACATGCATTCACGTCGAGGTTAGCATTTGACCTGTTTCGCTCCTTTTCAAGCTCTCTTATGTCTAATATATACGTCATGACACATTTTCAATTATACAACAGGATTGACAAGAGTGCAAATTCATAAATTCATCATCGAATAACTCATACCTAAGTACTCTACTTGCTTCTTAGTTCATGCAGGCGGAGCAATGCACAGGTATGCATAGTTCGCTTGCTGATTGGTTGCAGGGTCCTTCTCAGTATGTACTCTGCTTAGTTTAAGCATATGGGCCTTCACTTCTGACCTGTGGATTTCGGGGTGTTCTGCTAGGTAAGTTGCAATCGTGCCTGCAGCAAGAGGACAAGCTGCATCGATCTTTAGTCGTTGGGATAGCCAAAATTTTGCAGTCATCTTACCATAAGAAGTTCCTTGTAGTCTCTTGATGGTCGAGCCAACTTTGTATGTGTAATGAATCGCTCCTGCGCCGTCCAGATATGGAACATCTACTCCCGGTGCGTATATGTCAATACCTACAAGAGCATCAGAAACTTGAGAATACTTGGCTCTATTGATGAATATTACCAGTTCCGTACAAGAACTCAGGGCAAGTCATATCGTTTCCATCATGTGCTCCGATGCTGATCACCTTCTCGTGTGCAGCTGGTAACTTGCAATTTGAGCTTTGCAGTTTTTGCCTGAAACCATCTCTAATGGTTTTATTCACGGAAGCCTTCCATGAAACAACGTCATGGATGAATGACTCTCGAATTTCCTTAGTAATCCGTCTCTGTCCTGGGTCAGATAGTCATCTCGAATGTGATTATTGCTCTTGCATACCACGTTAGTTTCGGGTCTGTTTCCAGCTGCCGACAAGAACACAAGGCCAGCTTCTATCAGTTGATCAATCAAATGGTAAGACGCAAGGCTAGATTCGATCGATACGGATAAACTCCCCTGTGATACGTTCACAATCCCAACTGGGCGATTGGGCAAACTTGAGTAATGTTTGAGGATTGCCCTGTAAGATGCTCCGATGCCTTCGTGCTCTTTTAGGTTATTCAGGTTAGGCGGCACTTTGTTGACCAAGACGATCTTGGCTTTTGGCGCAGCACCATATCTCTTACTTCCTGCTATATTTGCGACCACGTTGCCATGGAGAAGGTGTGGGTTATTTACTTCCGATTCTGAAGGTTTGAAATCTGGACATTTTCGATCCCCGGTAATTGGCCATAAAACCTCGAACCTATTTTCTTCAATCTAGTTATGAGGGTCAGGAAGGGCGCAATGTTGCAAAGATCATAGCCATACGTCGATCCCTGGGGGTACAATATTGGCCTGAAAACGCAATTAATAAACAGTCTTCAAAATCAGCGGCTCAGATGATATCCCTACCCCTAGCTTGGAGGAGCTGAAGTAAACATCCTCTTCTGGTAATGTATCCACCAGCGTCGGCTTTCTTATGTTATTGAAACTCAAAACCATCAAGGTACGGCCATAAATACCTCTAGCTTGAACCCATCCTTGAGATACACCGATGATTCGATGATGTAAATCACCACACCCGTTCCACCTGGTTGTGGTACATTTTCGGAGAGTTTAAACTTAGTTGCCAAGTCTCCATTTTCTGTACTCTTGCTCTCTTGATATCCAAAGCCTGATGCATCTATGCGTGTAGCCACCCGTTCTGTTCCCCAGAATTTAGTGGGAGCCTCCATTATCAGCGATGGAATAGGTAGTGAAGCTTGGGTAAGGATGATGGGAGAAGTGGTTTGAGTTCGACACACCTTTTATAATAGATGAGATAGCTCAAGCTAAACTCTGTTAGTTTCGGCTTTCAGCTTGATACGCGCGAGGTTCCTTGAGATTGAATTGAACTTGACTTACGTACAGCCATTACTGACGCATCACATCTGCTCGCTTCTACCTGCACCATTTGACCAATGATGCACAGCAACTTGCTCCAACAGTTGTTGAGGGAGTGAAAGTGGAACCAGCTCACAACATGAACTCAGAGGTCGACCAAATAGGAATAAATTAGCTATGCCCAGGGCTGAAGCGTGGATCTAGTGCTCATGTACTTACTAGTGTAGACTCAAGAGTCGTCGGCCATCTCCGTAGCACGCATATGCAGCACGAGAATGCATTGCAGTGCGCAGCTGAACTATCTGTATGTAGTTATTCCAAGCCAATGACATTCAGGATAAAAATAGATTATCTTCAATATCTCAGTGACTAACGCAGACACAGATGTAGTGTGATACGGTACATCCATGACTCGCACTGAATCAAATAAACTCTCAGCCAGCCAGCGATAGCACGGCATGCAACCAGGAGGCTGATAGAAAGAGTCTAGATTCAAAACCGCGCGCTCTCTCTCTCGCTAGCTCCTTGCCTAGACACTTTTGATGAACTGTTGATGTGTGCCAATTACGAAGTCCGCAACAACCCCACTAGACTTCCCATTCTTGTGTGGGATTCTCATAATAGCGGAAAGATTTTAGATATCAAATTAGTGGAACAATCATTCAATCACATGGTTCAAAGACACCCTCCCATGCAATGTCCGCATCATATTGACTTGAATCGAGGCGATGAAAAATTGGCAGCGAGGCATCTAAACTACTTTCAGAAGTCTAACTCTTCTGGAATTGCGAGATATGTCTTCTCCTTGTGGAGTTCCTCCTTTTTCGTCTCTCCAAGCTTGTCAGCAACCAATTGCTCTATGCTTGCCTTCAGACGAATCACATCGCTATCTTCGTCAATAGTCTTGTTGACGGTATGGACCAGCTTGAAAACGTGTCTCAAGGCGTCATCACGACTAGTATACTCGTTGTTCGTCGTGACGTGATACTGCAATGTTCGAACCGCAATCCAACACTTTGAATCAACTTCCCTGTCCTTGCCAATGGTAATGTAGTTCTGACGCATCCCGTCAGCCATGCGTATTAGCTCTTCAGACAACTGGCTGAGGTTGTTGTGGAGGATTGAATTATGTGCTGCCTCAAGATTGCGAAGTTGATCCCACATGTTCCATGCATCATCTGCTTTTTTGTGCCAACTGTCCTCGTTATCCCTGTTAGTTCTAACCGCATCATCTATGCCGCTGTCTCCAAATATAGCGTAGATAAAATCCTGTATACTGTTAATAGTATTCGAAGGTACATGTATTCGATGAAATAAACCACCCACCTCTCTGCGACCCTCGGCACGGCGAAGAGCATCTCGCGCATTCATATGGTGTCCATGAAGCGTCTCAAAGTTGCTCCAAGCATTTGCGACGGCAGTCTTCAAGCCATCCAGACTAGTTCTGAATCGCTCCTGGCCGTTCTTTACACGCTCAGTAATTTGCCCGTCTTCCCCGATTTCTTGTGTCGCTTCGACTGCTTCCAAGGTTTGTTTATCCACAACACTCTCACAGAACTCAGCTAGTTCCTTGAAGCAAGCAACAACTACAGGAAGATTCGGTACTCCTTCAATTCCGATATCGGCATCGCCTGCTGTGTAGTTCAATAGCTCTTTGACAAATCGCTCTAGAGCCTCATATGCTGCATCAATGAGCTTGTCGCGTTTGTTGAAAATATCCTGTGCAGTGGTCTGAAGCCTTTTGCTTTGCGTCTCTAACCTGATTGTGAGGTTACGTGTATCAACGACCAGCGTGTCGTATTCATTTTTGATTTCCCCTGTTAGCCACATATATTAGTTGCATGAAAGTGAACTATGTGAAAAGGTAATATACCCATTCTGTTCTTCCAGTTATTGACATTATCCCAGGAGCCCATGGTGAGTAGTAGGTATTGTTACGAGGACAGACGGTAAACAGATTACAAAAGGCCGAAGCGGTGAACTTAGTACAGGAGTTGGAAAGGAGACAGCTTTGAACAATTATCGATGAGGCCAATGACTCTAAAAAAGATGCTTTGTGGAAATGAGATGGCAGAAAGTGCCATCAGGACCAAAACATCCGTGGCTTGCACCTTGGTCCACTTTACGCCACTTCAGTTACAAATGATACGTACTGAGATATATCAAAGACTAATTTACCGTATGAGGAGAGCTGAACAACATGCAAGGCTCATACCGACAAATCAGGGTGGGTCTATTCATAGTTTCGGGACCATATGTGCGAGTGAAGATAGCGGATCCCACAGCAATGGTCATCTTACCTCAACATCGGGTTCAAGCATCCGTCCAGTCTAGAAGCCTTGAGTAGTCTCAGATAGTTTGATAGTCGCATACGAACAAAGCGGTGTGCCCTCAATTCATGTATGCAGATATTAGTCGAGGCGATAGGTTCCTGAAATCTATGAGTCGTGTTTCTTGATGCTAATCTTAAGTTGGGCGAGCCCTTCACTAGTTGGCGTTGACATTGCATCGCTCGTTGTGGCTTCTCTGTCCTGTACAGGCTTGGCTAGGCGAGTCGTTGCAATTGGCACGGGGAACGAATTGCCGAAGCGGACCGTCGCGCCCGGCAGCGTGCCCGTCGTGCCTGCCGAGCATCATCTTGTGTGGCTGGCTGTCTTGTCGAACGCGTAACGGCGCAGCATGCATCAGAACTAATTTGACATTTAGTTCATTGCGTATACTTCGGTGGTGCCGTGAACTCGTGCGCTATAGGAAAGCCACAATGTTGACAAACTCAGCCTACAGCAGTTCTAGAGACGCTTATCGAGACACTTTCGCCTAATACGAAATGCACTTCGGCAGGTTGAGACAGAAGTCTGGTCGAGAACGATCTTTCGGATAACTTCGCGAAGCGGTGAGAACTATGGGCGACAACACTACAGATGCGATGGACTCAGGGAAGCTGAGAACATCTAAGTCCGCACGTGCTGCTGCAAAAGCTACGGTAGACACGAGTAGATATATAAGTCAACCCCAGGGGGTTTTAATCTTCATCAGCTCCATTCGCATCAATCTAAACAATTCTTCACTATCTTCTCATACACCTAATCGAGATTCTTTCCTGCCGCCATGACTTCCAACCAGGCAGAGGCGTTGGCTCAGCTTGAGAAGGCTAACCAGGAGCGCCTTAAGAAGGAATATAGTGGTAAAGCAGGAACGAAATTCGTGACCGAAGTCAAGGAGAGCATGTTGTTCCAATACAACTGGGCAGATTTGCTCTCTGCTGCTCCAACTGCCCTATCTTTGCTGGGTGCCTGCCATGTCGCTTCATCTAGCCAGGAGGCTGCTGCCATCAACTTAGGTTCTGCTATGCCCCAGGGAGGGTGGAAGTATCTCCAGGTAGCACAAAAGCCGACACTAAAAGCGTGCTTGGTATATGTTGGAGATTGTGGCGTGAAAGCTTTCAGCATCGCTGCGAACAACATGGATTGCATTGCAGGCACAGCCGGAGATCTCACTGATATCGTAAGTACAACTATCCCGTCCGTGACCAATTCAGTAATTTTTGCATAGGTTACTGAAGTGATCAAATGCACACAAAAGCTGCCCGACCCCGGTTATACTCGCATTCTAGACAACAAGCTTAATCAATTACGACGCCTTTCTGACAGCTGTCTCGTGTACGCCGATGACACTGAGAAGGCATTCGATACGTGGCTTCTTTGTGTGACCGAGTTTCACACGGCGTCTGTTCAGAAGCATGGCACCACTGAGGCTGATGCTGAAGCAAACAACTCTCTGAGGCTTCAGTCCGAAATTGAGGCGACGTACAAAGATAAAGAGATTGCACTCGCCGAGAAAGCGGCAGATGCCATGCTGAAGTCCTTGAATAAAGCTGAGGATGCTTTCCAAAAAGCAAATGACGATGTACCATCAGGTCAGTTGCACATCTGTTCATTTATACAAAGGTCTTGTCGTTGACTGTTTGTTTTAGCTTGGGAAACGTGCGCTATGGGCGCTATCAATGCAATTGCTCAAGCTGGACCGTCGATTGTTGCACAAGCTTTACCAGCGCTCATCAATGGCATGAATCCCATGTCAGCTGTGTCATCCATGGCTGGAGCTTTCGGGCAGGCAGCAAGAGAAGGAGCAGCGACTGCGCCTGGTGGAAACCCTCTCGCTGCTACACTTATAGGCGCTGTGGCTGGCCAAGCTGCAAATAATGGTGCCGCCTCTTCTGTGCTATCCTCAGCTGCGAAGAGTATCGCACCAGCGACTGACCCTGCGTACGCTGCTGCACCATTGCTCGCACCCTTTCTGAACAACTTTTATGCCTACCTTACGCAAGGCCCTGAAAATGGTATTGATTGGTCGAAATTCAAAGACTCTCAGAAAGACGAGGACGGCAAAGTTGTGAAAGACAGAGGTATTACATGGCTGCTCACCAACGTCAAGCAACAGGAGAAGTCGGCCCAACTTGGTACTGAGGAACCAAGTGTACAGCTGAAAGACGCTTTCTCTAAGATGATCAAGACAATTGAATCGATCAAGGCCGAAGTTCTGAAGTCTTCAGACATGGCTGCGCAAAAAGCCTCAGCCGATACGATCAAGACCTGGCAAGAGGACATCAAACAAGCCAAGGCTACAGTCTTGCAGCTAGAGACCACGGCCAAGACCTTCCCCGGTTCATCCACTAGCACTCCACAGATGCGCGGACTCAAGATCGATGTACCAAAGACAGATCACACTGCTCAAAACGCTGCCCTCAGCGCTGCGACCGAAAAGCTCGCGATTAACCAAAGAGCTCTCGAAACTGCACAACAGAACTACCAGGCTGCGGCCGAAAGTGCGCTCAAAGTACAGCAAGAGCTGACAGCAATTCAAACCAAGCTCAAAGGCCTTGAAGTCGAAGGCCAGACCTTGGAGAAGGTCAAGGAAATTCTCGTCGACTGTATCGCCACCTTAGTCCAGCTCAAGGTCCAAATCAATAAACTCAAGAGCTTCTTCGGCGCTCTTTCCACAATGGTGCGCATGGTTGTCCAGAACAAAGTCAAGAAGTTCGATGAGGATGTTTCAAGTGTGGCGGTGGATGCGAGGAAGAAGCAAATCTTGCGCTTGACAGACATGGATATTGAGATCATCTACAGCAGCACGCTCCAAATCAAGGCATACTTTGAGCTCCTCCAAACGATTGCTCGGATGTACAGCAAGATGCACGTGGAGCATGTATCTGAGGGCATCAACCTTGTCTGGGAACTTAGCCAGGTGCTCAAGGATCAAAGCCAAGTCAAGACCAAGCGTGATAACCTAACGAATTGGGCCACCAAAGCTTCCAACGCCATAATGAAGACGGTTGGTGATAAGCAGAATGAGATTCGAGATGGGCTGCAGGATCGTGTTGATAGCATAGCCGAGCAGACGCAGATGTTGGAGAAGGTCGGCGTGCCTGCGCCAGACCCGGTATTTGTCAACGCCATGAAGACCGGTGCTGCGACTGTGACGGAACATGTCGAAAAGAACATGCCTCAAGGTCTTGCTGTGTCGGATGACATCAGCTGCTAGCCTGTCCCATGTAGTTGAAGTAATTAGTCGGAGGGTATTCAGTAAGAATGCAACTCTGGAATTGACAAGTTAAGTTGACAACATAAAATGCTCGTGAAGGTTACACAAGTGCTTGTGACCACCTCCAACCCTATACAAGAATGATGAAATGCCTTACTGCTATTCAATGAGTACGACAGTTTAGTGCCTTCTACTCGAAAGCCATCCTGCATCTTAAAAGAGTTAAAATACTTCAATCAAGCAAACGAATATCTAAGTAAAAGCGAAGCACTTAGAACACAAACTTTTGTCGACAATTCGAAATCCACAAAGTTCCCTCGCAGACTGTCACATGGCAAAGTAAAAAAAAAAAAAAATAGCAGCGAAGTATGACATGAATGGGGGTTGAATTACAGCTTTTGCAACATGTGAAGACACGCAAATATGAGCCAGAATACCAAAGTAACCTGACAATGGAAAACTTGCGGGAACGTAGAACATGGCTAGTAAAGTGGAAGCCGCCGGACTAACATCCCTATCCGGACCAAACTCACTTGCCAAACCACGCACCCAGCCCCTTCTTCTTATCCTTTTCGCTTTCCCTTCGCTCTTTCGCCTTGAAGTTCTCTACGCGCTTCATCATGTTCCCAAAAAAGACCGCACTCCTCTTCTCCAGTTCCTCCATACTCTTCAACCCCTTGCCACCATCTGTCGCTTCGTCATCTTCCGGCGCCAGAGATCCTTGGAGGACGCCGCTTGAAACTGCAAGTCGATGTGTTTTCGAAATAAGCCACTCCTTGTGCGCGAGACCCAGAGTCCAGTGGGAAGGAAGGTTCGCGTAGCCGAGATATGCGCCGAGAAGGGCGCAGGCTGCTGCGCCATTTGTGTCTGCGTCGCCGCCTTCCATGACCAAATCAACGGTCAGGTCTTCGAAGAGTGTGTTGAGTGCGAGCGGGTTTGCGGTGTTTGATACTTTGCGCATGGCGAGGCGCAGGAGGTAGATCGCGGAACCGAGACACTTATACACGTATCCCATTTCCTTGTGATTGTCCAATTTTAGGTCTTCGAATGATTCTACATACATATGGAGATCAAGTTCAGTCTTATTGAGGTGCCGGGAAATCGTCCACTCGCTGAGCTCTGGATCGCCGCCTGGGTTCATGAGCTCGGGTTGGGATTTCACCCAGTTGTAGCTGCGCTCAATGCATGCGTTTATTGATTCTTCATTAGCGATTTCGCCTCGAAGGAGCCCTCTTATCAATGCCACTTCGATACAACAGGACAACACACAACGTGGGTCTACGTGAGTCGTCCGACCCACCGCAGCGCTCAGCTCCCACGCCTTTTCTTCGCTCATGCCAATGCCAATGATGGCGATAGGATGTGTGCGCATCAAACTGCCATTCGGCGCCGCATTTCGTTGTGTCTTAATCCACCGCTCCGTTGCACAATCCGCGGGATCGTCTAGAAACTTGGAATTCGTTACAACAGAGCCAACTAATTGACCAATTCCACATGGGAAACGGTCGAGTGCGAGGAGGCCTTGCTCAATCCAAACCCGAAGACGGGCGGCAAAATCCAATCCAAGGACGGCGTTCGCATGTGTCGCTGGGTCAGTGTCTGTCGAAGCCGATGGGTCGATATGGGTGTAGTTGTATACATATGACAGGATGATTAGCAGCGCTTGGTCGGTGTCATCAGTCCATGCGTGTTCTGCAAAACGACCTACAGCAGTATTAGTTATAGATCAAAGATGAAATAAATGAATATATTGTTGGGTGAAGATGCTCACTTCGATGACCATCGGCATATAGCTCAGTAGCTGGCTCAACTAGCTGAAACTTCCTCTCCTTATAACAATGCTCACTCTGCGCCTTAGTCATGAACTCAGTATACAAGCCAATTGTATCGCCCAGCGCTGAGCCAATGATGCATCCATAGATCTTATCGACGACCGATTCTCGCACAAATGGATGGGTATCAAGAAATGCTAGGTCAGGTTGAACCATCTCCCGCATTTTTGGCGCCATCTCCGTGGCGGCGGGGGATTCAACGTGTACAAAGTCTGACATTTGGGGATGAAAGGGTTTATGTCCCATGTAGTTTTTGGGCCCTATCCGGCTTTTATGTAAGCTAGCCGACAGGGTTCCGAGCCACCCGGGGTTTCGAGCCACCCCTCAGAAATTGGCCACCCATCTGAAAATCATGTTTATTCACTCAACCTAGTTACAATTGCTACTCTGTACACATAGACTAGAGAGTTCTAGCTACTGCTTTAGTTGCTACTCTTCCTACTTCTCTCTCTACTACTTTACTATTATTTTGTAACTCTATGTTATGTCGCAGCTCTACTCCACTGCGCCAAACAAACCCAAAAAGGTAACCGAGTATTCAACAACGTTGAAATACAGGAGTAGAACAGTATATATTGCCCAAGGGCCCTCGCCCTTATCTTGCGCTTTGCGCAGCTACGGCCTACTGCGGCCTGCAGCGTGACAAGCTAATACTTACTTATAGGATTATTGTCTCTATTTGTCTTTAGGATTTGATTTACTATTTCTTAAGCGCGAGCGTGTAAAAGAGGAAAAGTGCGTGCGTCCTCTTTGAGGATCTATTTTACAAGAAACTCTTCTTAGTCTAGAGTTAATCGCTGCTAGTATATATAGCTGGTTTAGCTGTTCTGTGTGCCGCGTATACGCGCAGAGAGCATGGCTCGAGGGATCTTGTACGCCTTTGCAGCAGCTCTTTGACTTGAAAAAAACACCAGTATTGAGATCGCTGATGGCTGCTTGTATAGACTCTTCACGGTTGTCCATTTTGGTAGGGTGGTTGTTGAGATAACACGGTTTTCAGATGGGTGGCCGGTTTCCGAGGGGTGGTTCGAAACCCCGGGTGGCTCGGAACCCTGTCAGCTAGCTTATTTAGTTGATGCCTAGAGGTTGGGTGCTGCCTTTGGAATAGGCCCTCGGGTGGCTTAAGGCTAGGGCCATGACCCAAGAAGCCACGTTTGCGACAGCAAGATGGATTCTCAGGAAAATCTGAATATAACCAATATATAGGCGAGGAGACCGGGTGCTCAAGCGACACTGGACCTTGCAAAGAGACGAACAAGATCATCTAGGAAGGCATAAGCAGTCGTTGTAGAGATGAGTGTTGTGGGGGAAGGAGTAGGCTAGACTTAACGAGGAGTAGTCTAGCGCAATCAGCTGTAAACTCAGCACCCTTGCGTGCCACTCTTTGATATCAAAGAGGGCACGTTTTATTAGGAAATGCTACCTCGCTTTCAGCATCGAGAAAGGTCAAGACTTGGATATGCAGGCTCAAGCATGCATGTTTATTTTCCATAACTATATAAGCTCATCCTTCCCATGCCAAAAACAAGTCCCTCAACATCCACACCACAAAACATCCACAACATCAAAAGCCATCACCTATACCCACCATCCAAAACGGCAATATTTCAAGCCAGTAGACACACCACGCACACCCAGACATGGCAACACATCATCATCATCCAGTGAATTCATCACTACCAAAGCTGCACCTCATCCTCCGCCCATGCATTCCCCAAATCTCTTTTTCGTCTTCATCTTCTCCTTACTCCGTCCCCTAATCCACAACCCCCACTCCCACCCCCAATACCAATGCCAAAAAATCCCAGACCCCAACTTCAACTCTCAACCCCCCATTCTGCAACCCACCACTAACCTTCGTACTTGCACTCACACTCGCACTCCTCGTCGCCGACAACCCCACCTCCGTCCTAGTGACAACAACCGTCGACAAATTCCCGCCGAAGACCGGCCCCTCCACAGACGAAGGCAGCACGACAGGCGACGAAATATGAGCTCCGGGGTCCACCATGGTCGAGTTCGCGGGGATGGGGAAGGGCGCGGGCGCGCTTGTGAGAGGGATGTTTGGATCGTTGCTTGGACTGGTCGTGTCGAGGGCGAAGGTGGGGACGACCTGGGTAGCTGTCGAGACTATCGTGGATGTAGGCGCGGAGACGGATGTAGACGCCGTGGCCACGGAGGCGAAGAGCAGCGCGAGGATGTTGGAGAGGCGCATTTTGAAAGTCGTTGTGCCACTGTATGTTTGAAGTGAGGATGTGGGTGGAGCGGAAAGGGAGCGCAGGGTAAGTATTTGGTGGCGTAGTGTGGGTTGCCAAGGGGTGCTAACGAGCCGTGTGCAAACTGAGGCGGGTGCTGGGGGTGTGCGAGGAGCAAACGGGGTTGTGTGACGTGATTTGTGGTGGGTTGACTGGCGGACTCGCTTTTAGGGATGATGGGTGATTAGTGGCACAAGACACGGGCACTGGGAGGATAGGTCAGTGACTTGTGGTAACGTGGACGGCATTAATATTATGGATGTAAACGGTAGAAGGTTCCACCATATCTACCTAGGTGTCTCATGTCGTTGGACTCGCGTCCCCATTGCTTGCAGCCTCACTGGCCACATAACTCCCCTTTGTAGCCTTCTTCGGCCCACCGCTTTCCTGAAGTCGAAAGTCCGCCCCATCACCCTGCACGCGCTCAATCTCATTTTGTATCGCCAGTACCCAATGATCCCTCTCCACACGACTCCTCGCCCGAAATACCACACTCCTTCCCGTACTGCCTAGCTTTGCTACTCTCTTGATCCTCGTCCTCTTCCCCTCTTGCCGCTGCTGTTCGCCCCCGCCCGCGCCTTCCTCCGCGCGAAACCAACTCTTAGCTTTGCCGTGCCAGATGACGAACGTGGTCATAACGTCTTCGTCCGTGCTGGTCCAGCCGTCTTCGAGGTAGATGCGGGGGAGCGCGTGATGGCCAGGCTTGTTAGCGTCGAATGTCTGGTTTTGATAAAGTAGATCATTTTCAGTGAGTAGGCCGGAGTAAATGTAACAGTCTTTTAGGTCAAGGTTTGCGATGCGTTCATGGTGGATATGCGCGAGTTGTTTGCCTACGCGGCTGCGGAGGACGTCTCGGAAGATGAGGAGGGTGCCGGCTGTGAGCATCACACCGCAACGAGTGAAGGGGGCGTGAATGCGAGGCTTACGGTAGAGCATGCCACTCATGTGGATACTGCGGCAACAGGCGATACCGCACATATTGTAGAGGAGGGGCGAGGCAAAAGACTGCGTGACCTCCCATTTGCGAGCGAATTGGCCGACGTGGGCTTCGGTCTCTTCGTCAATCTTGAGAGCACTGAGGTTGCGGCTGCGAGTTGATTTGTAGAGTGCTATATCAGAGGCAGTGCGGTGCTTCCAATACTTAGCCAGAGCACGAAGATGCTGTATCCATTCCTTGTGACGGGCTTTATTCGCAGCCTTGAATCATTATTAGCACGGATCCTGGATTTCGACTTCTAGTAAGAACTCACCTGTAGGCGAATGATGAGCCTATTCTTCATCACAAGCTCAAACGTCCGATCTAGATCGATGCCCTTCGCTGCGCCATCTTCTCTTGTTGTGTCATCAACATCTTCGTCAAAGTCGACATCAGAACCCTCGTCAAGATCCTCATCCACAGCGCTTGCACCCAGCCGAGCTTTCCTGACTTTTATAACGTTAGCTAGGTTAATGTAACCATCACAGTTGAGCATATTTTGTCTCTTGCGCTCGGCTTCATCTGCCGCATCTTCATCGTGCACACGTCGTGACTCTGGTGTTCCGGAGGTACCCTGACTCAGCCACTCTACCTGGGCGTCTTTGACTGGAAAGGGATTGACCGCCCAGCTATCTGGTATTGCATTCCTAATCGTTTCAGCTTCTGGTACCGCTGCGTTACTCGACGCTGGAAGCTTAGGCGGAGGCGGCGGCGTAACTTTGGTAGGCCGAGAGAAGACCAGATACTGATCATGACTCGCAAAGTAGAGCTGTTTGTGGTACATGAGTCCGAGTCTCTTAGCCCTTCCTCGTTGTCCGGTCAATCTAATGAGAAAGCCTTCTACAGGAACAGGTTCGGTGAGTGTCTTGTGCTTTTTGCGAGTTATTGCAGTTGTGGGATAATGCGTCTTAGGCCGTAGCTCCAGGTCGTGTGATTTCAGCATCGCAATGGTGCCGTACATTTTGCGCTCATTGGCTCCATGCACCCACTCTAGCCTGTCGTATCGTTTCCAGGCGAGACCAACTCGCTGGTCCTTAATCCAGGAATCCAGTAAGTCTGCCCATTCTGGTGCCTCTGCCAGCTCAGCTAAACATCTTCGGACAAGATCTGATGCTACGGCTTGTTCCTCTTCCATCGTTTTTATCATAGCCTGCTCCGTATCTTTTGCACATTCTACTTCATTTTGAGACGTTTCTAGCTTTTCGAAAGGGTTCTCTATCCGCACGCTGAGATGCATGTCTGGAATGTTAATCTGAAGTTCTGAGGCACGTTTCCAGCCGAGCAAATTACGGAGAAATGTGTACCACTCGACGGCATTTGAAGCTGTGCGTGCTTGCATGATAAAGACGAGACTGCCGCGTTTTCCCGCCGTTGAGACAGCAATCGACTTGTCCAGCGAGGAGTACAGGTTGACTTTGCTGGTCTTTCGACCAAGTGGTATCTCGAATGCCGCTTTCTTACCGGCACCTTGCTGCTCAATTTCTTGAATAACCTTGGGAAATTAGCATTGCTACGTGAGGCGATCTATACGACAATGAACTCACCCGTGTCTTATAGAGTTGCAATACGAAGTCAGCGTCTTCCACCTGGCTGTGTCGACAAACAACCATGTATTCTCGCCATTTGTCCTTGACTCTGGAATTGACTCGCTGATTGACGTTTTCATCGAAATCGTCCGGCACCTCACTAGCGGCATCGACTCGAACGAGTATACGCTCCATTTTGACCACGAGGCCGTCTTTAAGTCTATGTCGTCGTAGTCTGCTGGGCGCTCTTGCAATAGTCATCTGTGCCTGCTTTGCCTTGAGCTGGACCTTAGCCCGCCTGGAATCCTCTGGGACGTCGAATTTGACCAAATTCCGGAGATTGGACGTCTTCCGCGTGAGATTGTCACCTGAGCTCTCTCCAGCCTCTGGCGAGGTTGATTTTGACAAGCCTAGCTCTGACCTCCGCTTTACCCTCGCTAGAATGCCCTTGGGAGGCGGTGTCGATACAACATCAGGGGACGTCTGTGCCTTGCTCATGTCAGTATTACGTAGCAAAGACGATGTTGAATCGACATCTACTGAGGCTCCCCCAACAGTAGATGCCCGCCCATTTTGGCTGTTTACGGTCGAGACCGGACGCTTGCCTGGCGACCTTGAGCCTGCCTCATCTTCCGTCGAAGGAACATGTAAGCCACTTGCCTGTGCTTGCCCCAGTTCCTCATCACGTGGACCGTCATTGGGTGGCTGTCGGTGTTCATCTTCATCTGTAGCGGGTTGGGTTGACGATGCGGTTACGAAAGATTTCGTGCTGGTTCGATCTGGCATTCGTAGTTTTTGTTGGTTGCCGTTGCCCTCTCCATGTGTGGATGTACGTGTATCTTCTACATCCCCAGGCTCTGAGGGCACATCCACAAAGTCGGCACCCCCGTTGCCGACAATGACATTGTCTTTCTGCTCCGTGCCCCGTGGCACCTGTAAAGAAAGTGGACTTGACGCGGTCGCAGCTGCCTTCCCATTGGCACCACCTGTCTGTTCCTCTATTGTTCCTTCTTCGTCTTCAACACCTAACTCTTCGGGCTGGGGAAAGCTGTGGTGGAAAAGGGCAGAGGAGCTGGGACCTTCGAGGCCGCTCAGTCGCCGCTGGCGCGCTTCATGGGGATCGGAGGAAAAGGTGGCGGCGCGTGACGAGTAGTTGATCCGTAGATGGTGCTTGTACCAGTCGCGTCGGTGCTTGCTCAGCCAGGCTGTCTTTGGTTATGTGTAAGTATAGAGCCTACAATGGAGGTCGGGAGGCATACGGGAATGGGGCCAATGAAGAAGCGCCTTGACGTGAGGTAGAGATGCTCGGGCGTAGCATGTTGCTGTATGTGTCAATCATAGGTAAGCTAACATGAGTCAGGAGTATGCACCAGCTTTTGCGCCGTGAAGGACTCGGGCGACAAGTTGGCGATATCAGGCTGGAGATGCCATGAGTGTGGTCGCTGTTCGGACATTGGACGTCGCTTGTCTTGAAATGGATGCCAAGGTGTCACTGGCTTATCGGGACAATAGAATTATAGAATGAGACATGGAAAAACTACAGTAAACACCACATTGCAGGCTACAGGATAGGATAGAAAGGAGCTATGCAGGAAAGGAGAGGCTGCTGCTGTAGCGTGGTCTCTGGGAAAGCAGGCTTGAGGGTCCATGCATGCGCCCAGGCACATCACTTCGTCATCGCCATGACCTTTATGGAGTGCATGGTGACACGACTTCATTTATGCACGCGATATATATCAATCGAGGCTGATCATAACTACTGCGCGAGTTTTTCAGCTCAACATACCGAATCTGGCAAAAATGCTTCCGAAGTGTCGATGACGGCCTCGGGTGATTTTCATGTGGCGCATCCGTACGTGGGTGTTCCCAGTGCGCAACACGTCGTTGGGCTATGCTTAGCTGAAGCGAGATCAGATTTGCTGGATTCTCTGATGCCAGTTCTACTAATTATCTACGTAAGTAATAACATCATTTGAAGAAGGCGAGCTTTTTATGCTAGCTTCCAGTGGCTTTCAAGGCCATCTCAGCGCTGCAAATCGAATGTGCAGGAAGGTTGATTGCTCAGTTTTACTGCAGACACAAACTTCTCAATTTCTGCCTACACAAAGATGCGCTTCTAATGATTTGAGAAAAGTACCTATATACATTCACATCACCCTCAATGTTGAACGACGTGCCCGTCGTTCGCAACGTTAAGATACGCTAGTCCACAAACAGCTAGACCCGTAGAACACTTGGCGGTCGCGGGGCTCACTCGCGCCTCACTGTGGGCAAATCTTTGAGTCACGCCAAAAAACCACATCCCGACCTTTCAGCGATACGACACCCGAGGCACAGCCGCTCACGCATACCCCACGCTTCTGTAGTAGCCGAGATTGTTTCTGTACTTCGGAGAGAATCCCTAAAACCTCATACCCACCCGCGCGTATCAAACAGAGGGGCAAACGCACCCAGATTTCGAAGTCGCCGAACGACTAATTCAAAAACACCCCTTGGGAATAGAGGATAACTACACAAGCCATTATGTCTCTCACGAATTGTCGGTTCTATGAGGAGAAATACCCGGAGGTGGAGAGCTTCGTCATGGTCAACGTGAAGCAGATTGCAGAAATGGGCGCATACGTCAAGCTGCTAGAATACGGTAGGACATGCCCTATGAGCCTTCCCCATGGACATCGCGCTGATAAAATTAGACAACATTGACGGCATGATCTTACTATCCGAACTTTCGCGACGACGTATCCGTTCCATCCAGAAGCTCATCCGTGTCGGTCGCAACGAAGTCGTAGTCGTGCTCCGTGTAGACAAGGATAAGGGTTATATTGATTTGTCGAAGCGTCGTGTCTCACCCGAAGATATTGTAAAATGCGAAGAGCGATACAACAAGTCGAAAATGGTTCACAGCATCATGCGTCACGTTGCCGAGAAGACACAAACACCCATCGAGGAAATCTATCAAAGCATTGGCTGGCCGCTCAACAAGAAGTACGGGCACTCAATTGACGCCTTCAAGTTGAGTATCACCAACCCCGAGGTCTGGAACGATGTCACGTTTCCAAACGATGTTGTCAAGGAGGAATTGCAAAGCTACATTGGCAAGAGGTTGACCCCACAGCCCACCAAGGTGCGGTCAGATATTGAGGGTAGGCACTTTCGAGATGGCACAAAGGAAATCAGCTAATGTAAATAGTCACTTGCTTCGGATACGAGGGCATCGACGCGGTCAAGGACGCACTGCGATGCGCCGAGGCGAAGAATACCCTAGACAACCAGGTCAAAGTCAAGCTTGTGTCGCCGCCCCTTTATGGTAAGCTTCAGCTTCCACGCAGCCTACGCCCAACACTAATAGGATAGTCCTTACCTCACAATGTCTCGACAAGACAGTCGGCATCGCATGCCTAGAGCAGGCTATCGAGGACATCAAAGCAAGCATCACAAAAGCAGGTGGCGATTGCCAAGTCAAAATGGCACCCAAGGCGGTCACAGAGAACGACGACGCTGAACTGGCCGCACTCATGGAGAAACGTGAGCGTGAGAACCAAGAAGTCAGCGGTGATGAGGACGAGAGCACGAGCGACGAGGGCGGCGTGGTGGAGGCTGATTCCTAGGCGGCTTTCGGCTTTCGGCGTTAAGGCGCGGTACGAGACATCTTAGGGCATGCACGCCGCATATTTGGCATTTATAGCATTCCCGAGCTGTAAAAGTCGGTTCTCACAAGAAGCTATAGAAATTCAAATTATTTTCCACTGCCATGGTTTCTGGGTCTGATTGTGGTGGTCCTGGACAAAGGAGCTTGGGCCAAATGCTCGTGTACGATGACGCTGCTGCGGGTCTGGCTAGCGCGACCATCCAACTTCTGAGATGCGCCCGCCAACATCGTGAGCTGAGAGCAGGTTCTGTTGCCCCCGCCCTAGTCTTGTACTGACCATCCTTTTCGCTCGGAAGATTGGCGGCCACTAACACCTACACCCCTCGAACTAACCTACCAAGCTCTATTTTCGCCATTGGGAGTTCGGGCAATCATGGTCAAATGGAGCCAGATCTGGAATGCCGATGTGCATGACAGACGGCACGGCAGGATGCAGGATGAGAGAAACGCTCGTAGGTTTGGTGGTGCTACACCAAAGAAATAAGCTCACGCCCACAGTTCTGCCCACATCGCGGCGCGAACGCCTACCACCCGCACCCATCGAGCCAAAGGAAACCACCAAGATAGCGCTTCGTCTCAAGCACCAGATCGAGCAGATCATTCCATATGAAATGGAGGAAGAGCAAGTCACCAAGCCGCACAGCCCAGTCTTAACAAAAGCCGTGCTAGCTACGGCAAGGAAGGCGGGTGGGGAGGAGCACAAGGCCTGTGTTGTGTTCTGTCTACTAGTGGTGAAGAAATGGTTTAAGAAACAAGCCACAGCTGAGCTTTGGGACGCCGACCTACACGATGTCCGCGCTGTGGCCGCCGAAATGATGGCAAAACGTTTGATCGAGGACGAAGAAGATATCGACTACTTGTTTGAAGAAGTGTTGCTGAAACGGTATTCGACTCTTGTTGACGGCGAGGCTACACCTCCCGCCAACGCTATCGAGAAGGCTGTTGATCTGCACGCTGTCACCGTCATTGGCTCCTCCGGATACCAGAAATGTATAAACTATCTCTGGCGCGGTTGGGTGGTCCAAGACGACGAAGATCCTACTCGTTTTATCAACTACGACAATAAGACCAACACCAACTATTGGTCGCATTTGGATCCGGATCGCATGCGTGTTCCGAGATACCAGAATTGGGTACAGATTGGTTTCACTTTCATATTCCTTGGTCTCTATACTGGCGCTATTAATACTATCAACCGCAACGGCGACCTTGATGCTGTGGAAGGACTATTGTACCTCTTTACCGTTGGCTTTGTGTGCGACGAGGTCAACAAATTCTGGAAAGTTGGCCGATACTACATCTCATTCTGGAACATGTTCAACAGCACACTCTATGCACTCCTTGCTGTCTCCTTTATAATGCGCATGGTTGCCCTTGGGCACTCAGTCGAAGACCACAAACGTAGGCGCTTCAATGAACTCTCATACGACTTCCTCGCCTTCACTGCGCCTATGTTCTGGATGCGACTTCTTCTCTACCTCGACACATTCCGTTTCTTCGGCGCAATGATGGTCGTGCTGAAAGTTATGATGCGCGAATCTCTCATCTTCTTCGCCCTCCTGCTCGTCGTAATGGTCGGCTTCTTCCAAGCCTTCCTTGGTCTCGACGTTGCAGACGACTTCGCGGCAGACTCCACCTTCGTCATCCAAGCCATGCTCAACGCCGTCATGCAATCCCCAGAATTTGACGGCTTTGACAACTTCGCCGTAAGTCGCATCCCCACATCCCCACATCCCAAACTTATACACATATCTAACACAGACCACAGCCCCCCTTCGGCATCATCCTCTACTATATCTTTACCTTCGTCGTCATGGTAATCCTTCTAAACATTCTCATCGCCCTCTACAACTCCGCCTACGAAGACATCACCCAAAACGCCATCGACGAATACATGGCCCTCTTCTCCCAGAAAACAATGCAATTCGTCCGCGCCCCCGACGAAAACGTCTTCATCGCCCCCTTCAACCTCATCGAAATGCTCCTCCTCATCCTCCCCTTCGAATGGTGGCTCGACGACGCCACCTACAACCGCATCAATGACTATGTCATGTTCGTCCTGTACTCACCCCTGCTCGTCATCACAGCATACATCGAGACGCGCGACGCCCGCCACGTCAATTATAATCGCCGTCGCGGCGAGGAGGACGAGGATGTTACGCATGAGTGGGAACAGGTCCTGCATGAGTGCGACTTTGAGGCCGATGGCTGGGACAAGAAAGTCCAGGGCACCAAGCCGAATATCGAGTTCGATACGGCGGTTTTGGAGGTAAGAAAGTTGCAGGCGCAGGTTGAGGAGTTGAAGAGCTTGGTTGGCGTCTTGGTTGAGAAGCAGTGGGGCGGTGACACCCTTTCTAGTAGTCGGTTTGAAAAGTTGGGGGCGACGGTTGTGGGGGAGGCGTTGGGGGAGAGTAGCTCGAGTGCGGGGCAGCATGAGTAGAGTCTTTTTTTTTGTTGGAATTGCGAGGTGTGAGGGCGGTTGATGTGTTTATGGCGTAATGATCGAGGGAAGGATATAGTGCGGTGGGTACAGATGTACATATGCTCATTGATATATAGGGTTTGGGTGGTTATTGATTGCCGTCGGTGGTATGATCATATTGAAAACGCTTGGGTTTGTGCAAGAAATTTTGCTTCTCTGTGGTTGAGGTGCAGAAAGTCATGAGAACTTTGTTCTCTCGGCGCTTTGGGAGAAGATATTGGTCACTCTTCGTGTTTGCCCGATATCATCTCGAGCATCATCATGTAGGTGACGTAAATTTTGATCTGACCCCGACTATATTTCTCAATGTATGGCCAGTCATATCAATCAGATGCGATATGAGCTTCCGTCCCGTCTAAGCATAACAACCTTGACTTTCATTCTAATTTGCGGTCTAGAATCAATTATGATGGCTATGAGGCTTTCATTTCACGACCTCCTTCTTGACGGGTTGAAAAGGCATGGCTTTGGTTATATATGTCATTTGAATTTTACAATTCTAAATACCTACTGTTCGCTATGTTCACCCTCATACCATCAATTTTGGGACCTATCTAGGTATTATTGCTCCTAAACCCGACAATCTAATAATTTGCGATGAAACCTATGTCAAAAACCGTAGGCGGCATGTCAAAGCTGGACCCGTATAATCAAGATGCCTTTGGATACTTTAATGTATTTCGTTGCTCTATGTTGATATATTTTTTGTTGTCCAGCCACAAGATCTAACTAAATCTTACACGGTATAATATTAAGTCTAAAGCTTGGATGCCTCACCCTTATCCACCTTTTTGAACCGTCTACTCGCGTCAATAACAAGCATGACCTGTCTCGCAAGGCAAATAGGCACAAGCTCCTCATCACAAATCGTCAAGTCCAAATCCATCCTCCCCCCATCCAACATCCGCGTCATCACTCTCGTAAACGTCCACATACCCTCCTTCGCGGGCAACCTGCGTTTAAACTGGAGATCCATTGTCAACGTCGTGTTCCAGATATGCGCCTTGGCCGCTTCCCTGAGCGAGTTTGTGAGTATGGCGGGTTTCCCTGGCGTCTTTTCGGCGGCCTCTTTCTTAATCTTGTAAATCTTGTGCGCGTCGAAAATGCCGCCTGTTCCAAGCAGCGTGTCTGATGCTGACGGAGCAACATCGCACAGCATAGCCAGATGAGCACCGCTGAACTGCTCGGGCCGGTCAAAAGTGCACCAATAGTCGATGATGCCAGCTGTTGGCTGCCCTTCGGCTGGATACAGGAAAGTCATGCGCTTGAGGAAAGAAAGAAGTTCGCCATGTGTCTTAGACGGGATCCAGTTCTCGTCTGGCTCATGTGCTTCGACTTTCTTCAGATCTGGACTTGCGCGCAGCGCTGGCAGGAACGAGACGTTGGTCTTTGCCGTGGGTCCGAGTTCGACGGTGAAGTCGGTTGATGTCGCTAGTGCTGTGCATCTTGGTTCGCCGTTTTGGCTCAGGTCGAGTTGGATGAAGCATGAGCCTTTGCCAAGCTTTAGGTCGGTTACCTTGATGCTAGAGGGACCGGGGGTGCATGGCCGAAAAAATTCAGCGTGCAGTGTGAGAACATCGGGCTGCTTATGGCTTGCGAGCGTTGTCGTGAAATGTGCTTGCGCGGCTGAGTACAAAATCGCAGCTACGCAGCCCCCGAGGAGCACTGAAAACCGAAATCAGCAAGGTGGTGGTCAGCTGGGAATTGTTTTGGAACGCACTTGGGCCCATGGTCCATTCTGCATCGTAGCCAGCTGTATATGTATGGGAATCCTGCTGCCGCAGATTAATCTGGTCATTCAGCGTAGTCGACATGGTTGTGTTGAATGCGCCTCTAGCAGATTGATGGGGAGGCCAAGGCCGTTATGAGCAAGTAGCGTTTCACGTGGAGACGGACCTCGGTGAACAGGGAGGCGGTCGGGTAGTGGGCCAAGTGGAAGGGGGGGAGTGGAGAATGGATAGAGGATGCAAACGGGAATGGCGTCTGTGCCGCAATCCTTCGTAACCTAGGCAGGAACCGTTACACTGGGACAGACCCAATTCTTACAGCCAATGATACATCCGACACAAATCGATTCGCGTTCATGTTGAGACACCGAGGATACAAGAGCTTGGTTAATTAATTTCATTATACCCTTTTGGAGGCTGTTCTGAAAGACTCCGGTTTCCGAAATCTGGCCATTTGTCGCCCTGGGTTGTAGCTGGACATGACCTAGGATCTTCAACACAATACAATCGGCGTTCTGCAGTACCAGCAAGAAAATGACACCGTAAAAGTTGCCGAACCCATGCACCGATGAGGCTTCCGGCGACTCTCTAAAAATGTTTATTATTGTCCCTAAATTTTCAGCAAGCTGACTTTTAGCAATGCTACCCTAGTTATCCATCCATCACATGTGAGAACATGGAGCACAACAGCGCCCCACATTCAAAGAATACCTGGGTATGGAGTAGCCATCCAAAGAACGCCGTTTTCCTACCCATGCCGTGTGACGTTGGCTTACTAAATCTGCTTTTTCCTGAATTGCAACATTGGACCATAATGGAGTGCGACATAAGCATCCACTAAACGGAACTGATCAGGATCGCGTTGTCCCCAACCCAGTTCAGGTGAACCGCCTCCAAGAGTGGACCCAGGTGCTCTGCGCATATCGTATCTCCACAAAGTCCGTCCAACAGCAGCAAGAAGTTCCAGCATGGCCAAGTTCTTTCCAACACAGTTGCCTGGGCCCGCAGAGAAAGGGTGGAAATTAGATCGTGCGCGGTCAACATCCTGCTGCGTTACACCAGCATCCTCATCTACGATCCAGCGCTCCGGACGATAGGTGTATGCGTCACCGTATATCTGTTCGTTGCGTCCATTTGTAAAACCAGAAGTGCCGACAATTGTGCCTTCGGGGTAGAAATCGCCGTTGATTGTAATACCACCCTTGCGAACCTGTCGAGCTAGCTCGCTAGGACCAGCTGGAGAAAGCCGCATTGCTTCTTCAATACAAGCCCTTAAATACACGCATGACGCAAGCTTTGGTCCGTGAACAATTTCTTCTGCTGTACTGAACGTGCTGCGAATCTCCCTCGTCAGCTTTGCCAGGCGATGGGCGTGGGCAGGAAGCGAGAGATAGAACATCG
Source organism: Ophiosphaerella korrae (assembly GCA_028456385.1). Classification (NCBI taxonomy): domain Eukaryota; kingdom Fungi; phylum Ascomycota; class Dothideomycetes; order Pleosporales; family Phaeosphaeriaceae; genus Ophiosphaerella; species Ophiosphaerella korrae. Next base: position 47,800 of record JALNQF010000204.1, read on the forward strand.
TTGCTGTAAGACTGGTAGCCGAGGTATCAGAACCAGCAATCACTAGAAGACTGGCTTCAGCTCGGAGTGTTTGCTCGGTATGAGCTGGTCGGCCAGTATCAGGATCTTTTGCTTCGCACAGGAAATGAAATATGTCAAGTCGTTGCTCTGCTTCTGGCTTCTCTCTCAGCTGCTCCTGGAGCTTGATACGCTCAGAAACACTCTTGTACACAAATTCATTAAAGTACTTAACAGATGGTGGCGAGATCTTTTCAAAGAGCGAGTCAAGACCTCGCGGCTTAAGCCAGAGGACCAAACCAAGCAGCGGCGAACGAGCAACCTGATCCCCAATTGGTAAGCTGTGGATTTTTGATATTCTGAAAACTAACACTCACCGGATAATAAAACTTCATGTACTCTTCAATGCTTTGAGGCATATCCTTGAGAGGATTCTCCCCTGGCTCTTTGGTTTCAAAGGACTTTCCGAAGCAAAGATCGCCCGAAATGTCAAATACCAATGTACCTACGCTCTCAGAGAAGTCGATGGGTTTTGACCATTCTTCGCTGTCACCAATCATGAGTTCATTCCACCGATCAATATGTTTAAACACAAATATAGACGCAGCACTAACAGATTTCTCTGTAAAAGACACATTGAGCATCTTGCGCTTGAACGCATGCTCTGCTACATCGACAGTATTCAGAGTATGTGCGTCTTTCGCATTTCGTTGCCATGCTGTATAAAACCCGCTACGCTGGACATTGGCTTTCATGCTGTATATCGACTTGTAGGCATCTGGATTGCAGAACAACACAGTATTAGGGTCTACGCGGATCCTTTCTCCTATGATAGCAACCACATTAATGTCTACGGCTTGAAGATCCTTGCGAAAAGCGGACGAGACATACCGTAAACCTGGAAATTTTGCCAGAGCCAGATATGTCGATCCCCTCTCATAGCATGGTACCACGAAGGGATACCCGACATGCGAGCAAACAGAGGCCCTGGGACCTTTGCAAGGGGGTGGAAGAAAACATTGTATATCAACTGCACAAAAACCTAGTTCTGGTGAGTGTCCGTTCAAATGCAGAACCTGCATAAAATCGATGGTCGTACATATACAATGAATCCAAAAAGCACAGCGCGAAGCGTGAGGAGTTGTCCAAGATCGAGACCAGACATAACGGTGAGTCCGGGAGTTCCAATGCAGCGGTATCAAATGGTCGCGAGGGTGCCTAGATAACGCTAAGTACTTCAGCTGCACGTGCAAGTCAAGCAAGATAAACAACCTAGGATACGGTTGGATACTGGAGATAAATACAATAAAAGAAGGAGGCCTGAACAAGGATCAAAAGTGGGTCCACAATCCTCTGCGCGATCTGATTGCTGCACTACAAAATATGTCTGTGCGCTAGGCTTGCTCTTGAATTCATTCAGAGGACACGTTGAGATCGTGCATGTGTCAGACGATGGCGCTTCGGGAATCAAGGCCGCTTCGGGGACCATCATTACTAGCCGCAATCTATTCTAATGCAGCCGCCGGCTTGCCCTCGCTACGGACTTGGCCGCGGCAGACAAAGGTCAGCGCTAATTGTCAGACTTAGTGATGTGTACTCAACCATGCCAACGGGTATTGTGTAACGTTGTATAGCATAGCCATCACACCTGGGACCCCAAGATGGATCCTTGCCTAGCAGATGGGGGAGATCAAAGTTTTCTGGAAATAATAGACACATGTGAGACCAGCCGGCTTCGAGTCGGCATTTATGCTTCGGTGCGCAGCACTCCTCTCCATTACACCTCAGCAATGGATAATTCATCTCAAGACCGTCCTAAAACCGTAGTAGATTCGATAGCCGATACTGAAAAAGGGCATGCTGAAGTAGATAATGGCGTCACCACATCTATCACAGCGTCCTTGAAGTGGATCACAGGATTGAGGCTCGTGCTTATTGCAGTAGGGTAAGTTGTTGGTTCCAAGACTGAGAGGCATTACTTATCGTGTTTAGGACAGGATTGGCTTTGTTCATCGTTCAGACAGAGTCATCTGTAACTAGCACCGCGATTGTATCGATCACGAATGATTTGGGCGGATTTCAGAGGAGCTCATGGGTTTTCACCTCCTACCTTTTGACCTATGGAGGTGTGTGTCACTTATTCCAATGCAATGCTCTTCCTAATTTACGGATAGGCTTTCCTATGATCATATCTAGATTGTCTGATATCTTTGGGCGAAAGCAATCCCTGCTGGCATGTCTGATCGTATTCGTCATCTTCTCGGGTGCTTGTGGCGCTTCGCAGACTATCCTACAACTGTAAGCTCAGGATTTAAGCTACCTAAGAAAACTCGCTTACATATGTAGAATCATGTTTCGATGGATCAAAGGCATAGGCGCTAGCGGCATTGTAGCAATTGCCACTCTGTATGGATTTGAACTCAGACCTCCAGAAAAATGGGCCAGTTATGGAGCGATTATCAGCTTTACCATAACGATATCGCTAGCAATAGCACCTATCATCGGAGCTGCCTTTGCTCAAATCGGCCAATGGAGATGGGCATTCCTGTTCAAGTGAGATAGGCCAATTTTCTAGGACAACCTGGGCTGATCATTTGTCTACAGTGTACCCATAGGGGCAACGACAATCATTTTATTGTTCTTCGCCATGCCAAATAAGCTTGCGCTTGAACCAGCCGCTGCATTGCGGCGAAAGTCAGCTGGCACCCCTCCTAAACGTTATGGTGGCCTGTTTCGACTTGACTTTCTAGGTGTCTTCACAATTCTAGGTGCCTCTGTCCTAATAACTGCAGCACTACAGCAAGCCGCCGAAGGACAGCCCTGGGGTTCAGCCCAAGTGCTTGCACCACTAATCTTAGCGCCAATCTTCCTATTGGTATTTTTGCTTTGGCAGTGGCGCGCGACATCTCACGCCAAGAAAATTGATCCTATTCTTTCATGGAAGCTACTCAGCAATAGAATTTTCCTATCCGTCATGGCGTACGTATCTGGATTATTTAAACCTATCTCAAAATATACTAATATACTGCAGCAATTCCTGGCTAGCTGGTGCCATTATGACAGTAACCATTGTACAAATTCCGCAGCGTTTCGTCCTCGTGAATGGTCTCTCACCCATAGCGGCAGGGGTTCGTCTGCTCCCTTTTGCTACGGTGATGGCTTCATCCTCTGTCATTGCATCCATCGTAACTAGCAAAGCCAAGATCCCCGTCGTCAATGTGATGATCTTTGCAGGACTTCTGATGATCACCGGAACAGTTGGTCTCTCACAGACACCCGTGTCAAAGGCGATTTGGGGCCCACAATACGGCTTCCAAATCTTAGCCGGCGTTGGCGTCGGCATCTTCAACGTGATGGTCATCTTGCTCCCGCCATACATTGTTGACAGGCAATACCTCGGTATGTTTTTACTATTCTATGCCGGTGGTAAACTATGAGGCGGCTAATATTTTACCTAGCCGTCGCAAATGGGGCAATTATTCAAATGCGCATACTTGGCGGTGCTCTCGCATTGGCAATCACTACATCTGCTGCTAGCCCATCCCTTCGGAGCAAGCTTTTAGCAGTACTGACACAGCAAGAGACTGCTACGTTCTTAGATCGAACGGAGACTATCGTCTTATTTGCCCCAACAAAACAATCTACTGTTCGTGAGATCAATGGCCAGTATTATAATCTTCAGATGAAGGTTATGATTGGTTTTGCGGTGGCTTCAGTGCTTTTCAGCGCACTGCAGTGGCAGAAAAAGCCCGTTATTCTGAAGGGATAGTTCTAATTGCGTTGCAAGTGGAAATCAAAAGTGGGCCGGTAGTCAGGGCTACAAAAGGGGAAAGCGCAATTGAGTCTAGAGATGTGCCAATATAAACAAGATTCTACGAAAATTTGTGGTGTTGGATGTGTGCCAATTTTCAGTGCTGGGTTTTGCGGAATTTCCGTGTTGTTTGTGACTCAACTACCTAGCACTTCCAAGAAATTTCGGGCTTCCTCAAGCATATCAAACTTTAACTCCTGCGAGCTCCGCTGTCGTGATGCCTCTGCGTGCGAACTTGACTGTGCTCGCAATTGCGTTCTTGACCCCAATTCCCGGCACCTCGTGCCCGCCCTCATGTACATATTCCCACATGGAGTTAGGATTACAGATCGCAGCCACCCCTTTGCACTCGTCTTTCCTCGGATCCTCCTCTCCATACACGATCACTGTGGGAATGTCGATTGCTGGGGGCCCATCTCCAACATCGTTCAGAACACGAACTTCCTGCCTTTCTAGGAACGCAACTGGATCGTATACTGCTACTGGGGAAAAGAGGATCGCTACTTTGAACAGGGGAGGTGCGGCAGGCTTCAGGTGCTTTTCGCGAACAAGGAGCATCGCTGCCAGCCCTGCGCCATGGGAGTACGCCATCACGCCGTCGAAAGGACCTTCAGCAGCAATGTAGGCCTCCAGGTGGTCTAGAGCTGTCACAAAGCTGGCCGGCGAAGTGATGTCGTAATAGGCATAGTGCTGTTCCGAGGGATTGGATAGTTCATTTAGTTCTAAAATAAGATGGGGTTGGATAAATTCTCGTGTTGTTGTAATTGGTGGCTTTTACTGACCCGGGGGGAGATCCCAAGGAACTACACCTTGCACGAATTCATAAGTGTGGTGGTCCGCGATTTCATATCGGAATGCAGCTGTCTGCATTTGAAACACCTGTGTTACGATCAGCTCATGATCTATCCTCGAAGTCGACAGCAGCGAATTGGTTTACACGTACCCTATTGCTCGTCCCAAGCCCGTGTAGACAGAGGAATTTCATGTTCACCTGTTTGGTAGTGGAGACTTTTTTTTACAAATCAATTTCCTGAAAATGGATGCATCGGTGACTTTGTAGTCGATTAGGCGAGACTACTTCACTAGTAAAACACATCGGGACTAGGAGCAGATTCTAATTAGCAACACTAAGAGGAGTAGCCTGCAGCATGAGTGATGATTTGACCACGGCTAATACGTTACTAGCTAAGTGCCAATGCGCCTCACCCGTCTAACGGCGTACTATAGCACAAGGGTGGTGCACGAATTCTTGAGCATGGCTCGTGCGCATAGAATTCAATCGGATCTTACGTATATTGTAATTTACATCCAACTTGCATCAACTCAGTATCGTGTATGGGGCCATTTGGGTATACATGCCTAGCTATCCTGGGGTACTGAATTGTATATAGGATTCTATTGGATAAAGAATCGTCGATAAGTTTTTATGGCCCATGCGCTGCACGAGCCATGCTCAAGAATTCGTGCACCACCCTTGTGCATCTGTCGCTTGGCCAAAGTGCTAGGGCCAGTGGGCGACTTGAAAGAAGCACAGGCCTGAGATCTTGAAGAAACGGTTTTGTCCTCGAACAAACTGGTCAAAGCATCAATGATCAGTGTTGAAATCGTCTGGAGAGTCTCCGGCGATGCTTCTCAAGGGCTCTGAAGGTATACTGCTCGCGAACCGCCATTGAATCTCTCATACTCCCTTGATTGCTATACCGTAACAATAACCCAGAGGATAAATAGCATATTTAGCGCGGTCGTGCAACGGTTGGCCGCAGTTGGGCTCCCTTACTGCTGGCGGGGCCAGGCCCACAGGCATCTTCAAAAGAATCCAAATTTCCTGGAGAATAACCTCGTTCTACCAACTCAAACACTCTCGGGCGCCGAAAGAATCCTAGAGCTACCCACATTCGCGGGATCACAGGCGGAACGGGAAAGAACTTGAGTCCCTTGAAGAGGGGCCGAGGAGCCAACCGCTGCGGACCGTGCCTTAGTCAATGATATGCAATATGACAAGGACTTTGCCTGCACGTGCCATTATCCAACCCCGGACTAGTCTGTGCACTAGAGGGCCTTGTTGCAGTGCTGAGACTATGTGGCTGTTCTTTACTTTGATTGATGGGCTTCGCCGGCGAACTGCTGGCAGGCTGGAATCAGCCAGCGGGCACACTAACGGTTTTGGCCCTTGTGGCCGTCTTCCGTGCCCTGTGCAACACTGCCCACATCACCCAAGCTTTCTTCTCCGACCCCAGTACGGTACAATTTTGACGTAGTAGATGTAAGCAGTGATAGCATCGGTGCTAAACCTCGGTGGATACGTGCTGGGGTGGGCCATGGATTGTGTCACGCAAATAACCTGGCAGCCATGTCTGCATCGGCAGATTTGAGGACGCAAACTCATGCCAGCGACTTTTCTCAGTTTGCTTCAACTCAAATGCGAATCTCTGGATTACCGTAGATCTAGCTAGGATCTTCCAGTCTGCAAGGCTGACACGACATACCATCCGACAACATATCAGCTCTTGGTCGTCAGCGGCCTGATTTGTCCTCTTCAAGCGCATCACTTCTGAAGGAATGACACTGTATTGAGCACTATCAACTCTTTCTACAAAGACCCAGGCGCGCATCTTTCACTTCATCATGTCGCTACCAACGGCTGAGCAGCTTATGCAACTATCGCCAGAATACCTCGCTCAGGATGACAGTGGGAGGCTTTTCGACACAAGCATCGCCTTCATCGTTATTACCACCATCTTTTTTGGCCTTTTCCTGACATCGCGCATTCTTCAAACGGCTAGAGATTCATGGGATGTGTGGATTTTGCCGCCATTCTCCTTTCTCTGTGTTATTGGCCTTTGTATTATTGGAATTCGTGAGTAGAACACGCGCAAGTTTGGACAACATGCGCTGACACTTGTCATAGTCATCGTCGATATCGGTGGCGTTGGTCGCCATATCGAGTACCACTTGCTCCACGACCCAACGGCCATCAAAAGATACCTGCAACTCCAGACAGCGACCGAATTTCTCTATGTGGTCGCCGTTACCGCTCCGAAACTGACGATATTGTTACTCTATCTGAAAGTCTTCAGTGTGGGCACTGGAAAAACCGTGCGAGGCCTTACTTGGGCGTTGATCGTTGTCGTCATACTGCAATGGCTGACCGTTGGTGTCATTGTTTGGGCCTCGATCTGTCAACCGCTCAGGTTCAAGTGGAATAAGAGCATCAATGGGCATTGCGCCGATCTACTTGCTGCGTACAGATACTTCAGTGTTCCAAATATTCTCACCGATATTGGAATACTCCTCCTCCCCATTCCAACAGTCTGGAATTTGCAGGTGTCGAAGATGCAGAGGATCGGAATAATGTTCACGTTTCTCACTGGTGGCATGTGAGTTATAATTTATCATTCTCACCTCTTTACCAATATCTAACAAAAAAAATCTAGGGGTATTATCGCTGCGATCATTCGATTTGTTGGTTTTTTCATCGTCGACTTGAATCGAGACCCTACGTACTACGCAGTTACAACTATGCTTCTATCCATCGTAGAGCCGGGAGCTTACTTCATCTGTTCCACGCTGCCATACATCCGCCCACTAGCCAATAAGGTTTACCAGCGATCTGGCTTAGCGACGGTCGTTTCTCGAGCGAGATCTAGCGAAAACGCGTACTCAAACGATCGTTCGGGCGGGCACACATTTCCCGTCCCCGATCATGCGAAATCCAGCTACTCAGCAACGGCTTCATCAGGGGGACCATCAACAATCGGTGACGATAGAGCTGGATTTATCGAGTTAGTGGACACAGTCGAGATTAAATCGAGTCGTGTATAAGGCTCCGGATCCTTGGCGCTGGAGTTCAACCCAAAAGTCATATTAGCGCATTATGTTCAATGTATAGGGATGAGATATCTACATTAATGAAACCATCACATTTACTCTTTGAGCCCAAGCTGCGTACCTACGTTAAGTTGTGCCTATATGAGTTATGGTCAATTCTGGAAAAGGTTGCTTGGAAATTCGGCTACAATTGAACTATGGATTTCACTAATATCGGCCAAACTCAATTCCAATCATTTGCAATGGTGATACCAGTCAATTCTCCTAGGTCCGGGTGTAGTGTTTTCCTGTTGTTTCCATTCGCATCTGCCGAATATAGTCCACCAAGCAGGTCTGTCATGTATATCTTCTGCCCGTGGACATCGTACGTAATGCCAATTGCTTCATGCAACTTCCAGACTATATGCTTCGGTTTTACAGCCTCCAAATCATTCAAGTCTATTGCGGAAATAGTGTTACCCATGGGTATTTCACCTCTGTCACTCAAGAACAAAATATTCTTTTGGACATCGATATCCAAATCAATCGGCTCGGGAAGATTTGACAAGAGGAGTTTTTTATCTGACCGATTATCAGGCGTTTCACCCTCGGGAATATCCAAGTTGGCCGTCCATAGTTGTCCTTGAAAGCCCTTTGAAGGGCCTTTCTGCGTCCAAAAGATCTTGCGTCTTTCAATGTCCACCGCGACACCCACGCACCACTTTGTTTGATCTGAGACGCTAGCTTCCAGGGGGCTGGGAACAGTTTGAATGAGAATTTCAGCATCGCTGCCATCCCGATTTGCCCGCCATATCTTTGCACCCTCTCTATCCGTCCAATACAGCTTCTTGGACTTTGGTTCAAGAAGAAGTTGTTTCGGAGTCCATGTTTTGCCTCTCTCAAGTATGTCTTCGCGTCCAGTGCCGTTGAGGCGGACACGGGTCAGGCTTCCAGTTTTGGTGCCAGGCATGCCCATTTGTGTGAAATAAATGAAGCCTTGGTCATCGTCCACCGCAATGCCGTCTGGAAGCGCATGTAACCCCTCGCAGACGACTTTCAAGTTCGCACCATCTAAGTCGCATTTGAGGATTCGTCCTTGGGGTATGCCGTTCTTGTGCGCCGATGCGCCAACATCGAGGAAAACAAGGACGCGTTTGGTCTGTGAATGTGCCATGATGACTGGAAATTGAGATTATGCAAGATAGGCGTGTCCCCCAGAGAGAAATAAGTCAGCTTTGCAAATCTGTCCTGCAAGCTCATCAATCGATTTCAACGCTCCCACCGAAGCGAGATTTTCACATAAGCCCGTAGCGGGCGCCTCAACCGTCGTGCACAGAAGATCGCTGCATACATAGCTACTAGGAAAGCCTGGACAATCGGCTTTTGGAAATTCGCTTTCCGCTGCCCCGTCTTACGGCCTACTACGTAGTAGGTGTGTGACTTCGCAACATCTCCATTTGAAGTTCGTCATGAGCAGGGTTCTTCGGAGTCCGATCGATTCGGGGCTGAAAGTCCAGGCTAGTTTGTGATCTCCATGCAGGGCGGACAGCACAGCCTGCCACCGTGCCACTTTAGCTATTTAGCGCAGCGCTACAATAGCCTACAATCTTCTAATTTGCAGGCTTTTTTAGGAATGTTCATCCTCGCCTCTTTCGATAATCAAAAGTGGAACGAATAATAAGGCGGATTTTCTATTCCGATTCGACACGCGTTTTGGGCTCAAGGCTGACTCTTGCCGGAATTTTTAGCGCCTACGTACCACGAAAATGCAGTATAGCCGGGCCTTGCTAAATGCTTGATCCCAGCAAAGGAAACGGCCTTTGTGGTTCTTTATTTGACTGATGCCGAGTTGCGCCGTCTTTCTAATCATAATGTGGGACTGTGAACCATTCACTTGGAATGGAGTGAAGTCTCACCCGGAGCATACCATATTAGGTAGCTTTGGGGCTGAGAATGTCTCACAGGTACCGCGGTTAGCCCTAGTTGATATGAAATGTGAACGGTGGACAAATATCGAGGCAGAAGTGTGTGCACCCCAACACATCGACGTATGTCAAGAGCTCTGGCTATTCCGCCATATATCCTCTTAATAAACAGCCTTTTGCTTTAAGTCCACTTCATCTAGGCCATCATGTTGTCAACAGGCACCGCCCACGAAAATCTCAAACCGCTGAACTTCAATGATTCAGCGTATGCCTCCAAGGCTGCCTCTGGCGCCGGGAGCGACACTGCTCCTGAAACACTACATTCACAACAATCTAGAGCTCATCAAATTCGGACAGAATATGTCTCCGAGGAAAACTTGGGATATGTTGGTTCAAGTGAATGGTCAAACCAGAAGATTGACGAGCCAATAGCGGTCATCGGCATGTCATTCAAGTTCCCTCAAGGAGCTGAAGATCCTGACACATTCTGGAAAACGCTTGTGGACAGAAGATGCACCGCTACCGAATTTCCTAAAGGTCGCTTCAATATCGATGCTTTCTGGAATCAGGACTCTAAAACGCCCAACCACGTGAGTGTTCTTCCTCACCCTTATAACACTAAAGCTGATGAGCCTCCGCAATAGATCAAGCCTCGAGAAGCACACTTTCTAGAAGGCGATGTTGCGAGATTCGATGCTGGCTTCTTCTCAATGGCGCCGCATGAAGTTGGCTCCATGGATCCACAACAACGAGGTCTTATGGAGACAACATATCATGCTCTGGAAAATGCTGGTCTGACTCTGGAAGATGTGTCAGGTTCCAAGACATCCGTGCATATTGGATGCTTCACCAACGACTGGGCCCACATGCAGTTACGGGATACGCAAAATATCCCAAAATACAATGCTGTCGGCTCTGCAGGATCCATCCTTGCAAACAGATTAAGTTGGTTCTATAACTTACATGGCGAAAGTATGTACATCGACACAGCTTGCTCTAGTAGCCTTGTCGCAATGGCCCTTGCGTGTCAAGGGCTGTCATCAGGAAGTTCTGAAATGGCGATCGTGGGCGCCTCGAACCTTATTCTCGGACCTGAATTTAACATTGCACTCAGTAACCTAAACTTCCTCTCACCTTCCGGAAGATGCAAAAGCTTTAGCGCTGACGGGGATGGTTACGGAAGAGGTGAAGGGTTCACAACGCTGATCCTCAAGCCAGTGTCAAAAGCGATTGCTGATGGCAATCCAATAAGAGCTGTCGTCCGGTCTTTTGGCCTAAACCAAGATGGCTATACCAGCGGAGGTATTACACAGCCTAGCAAGGAGATGCAAGTACAACTAATACGTGACACTTATCAGAAGGCTGGCCTAAGTATGGCTGATACTCGATTCTTCGAAGCACACGGAACTGGAACCGCAGTGGGAGACCCCATCGAAGCTAGAGCCATCGGAGAATCCTTCATGCAATTTAGGAAAGAAAACGATCCTATATACGTAGGCGCGTTGAAATCCAATTTCGGGCATTTGGAGGGGACGAGCGGGCTTGCAAGTGTGGTGAAAACGGTCCTCGCTGTTGAACGAGGCATAATACCACCGAACACGAACTTCACGACCCTCAATCCTAATATCGATGCCGAGTTCTTGAAACTAAGCTTTCCTACGACCAGCGTCCCATGGCCCGCAGCTAATGTCAAAAGAGCTAGTGTAAATAGGTATGTGAAATGACCTTTGTTGATACCACCATAACCTAATACACAATAGTTTCGGCTTCGGAGGAGCTAACGCTCACATTATCATTGAATCCGCTGAAGATTTTTTACGGAGTGTTGGTAGCCAGCAAAAGCTTCTACCTCTATCGTCTTACCAGACATCACATTCGGCTCATCTTGAAGATGTTGTGCCTGGGATTGATCTAGACATGACAAGCGAAAGCAGCTTCCACGAGTCGGGTCCAAGACTTCTCCTCCTTTCTGCAGCAGACGAGGATGGAACCGTTCGACAGGCGAAGGATCTTGCGCAATATTTCTCTCAGAGTCTTTTCGGTAAACACGCGCAGCATGGCTTACTTGACGACGTTTTGTCAACCCTAAACACCCATCGCACTTCGCATGCGTGGAAATCACACGCAGTGCTTAGATCACTCTCCGACTTTTCAGCCCTCGAGACAGCGCTCTCAAAACCAGTCCGCGGAGGAAAAAGCGCAAATCAGAAGCTTGGGTTCGTCTTCACTGGACAAGGTGCTCAATGGCCGAGAATGGGCATCGAGTTACTGGACTGGCCAATCGTTGAAGCTAGCTTGGCTCGTTCTCAAAACTATCTCCAAGCGTTCGGCTGCAAATGGAACTTGGTAGATGAGATGAGTGCACCCCCGGACTCAAGCAGGATGAACGAGCCTGAGTTTAGTCAAATTATCTCAACAGCTATTCAAATAGCTCTGGTTGATGTTGCAGAATATCTGGGGATTCACGCCACCGCAGTGGTAGGGCATTCTTCCGGTGAAATTGCCGCTGCATATTGCGTGGGCTTCTTGGATCACGAATCTGCGATTAAAGTTTCGTACTTCAGAGGCCTGCTTGCAACAAGGCTCTCTAAAAATCTTATTTCAGAGCGCCATGGAATGGTGTCTGTTGGCATTCCGGCCAAGGACGCGCCGAGTGAGTTGGCAAAACTAGAGACAATGGAGCCAGGCCGTCTCGATGCATCACACCTCACTGTGAGCTGCGTTAACAGCCCCCGCAATATCACGATCTCGGGACCCGAAAGGTACCTGGACATTGTTGTGGAGTATTTCACGGGCAAAAATATCTTCGCCAGGAAACTTAAAGTGGATGTGGGATACCATTCTCCACAAATGCAAACTGTGTCTGAGGAGTATTTAGCATCTTTATCCAATCTGAAAGCGAAAGATACGCTGAGTACCACACACATGGTATCTTCGACGATTCCAGGCCGTATTTCTCAAGAGACTGTTTGCTCCGGAGAGTACTGGGTTCGTAACATGGTGTCGCCTGTGCAGTTTGTCGAAGCTGTTCAACTTTGCACTTCCAGCCCAGGACATCAGGAATTAGTAAAGAAAATTGATCAAAGCCACAAGTACGACGTTAACGTACAAGGATGGTTGGAGATAGGCCCTCATTCTGCATTGAAAGGTCCTGCTCGAGAGATAGCCAAAGCTCGAGGCGCTGAGAATGTTTTCTACAGTTCCTTTCTCCAGCGAGGGAAAGCAGCGGATACGACCACTCTAGCCGCTATTGGAGAGGTTCACTGCAACAACTTCCATGTGGAGCTGAAGAAAATTGCTGCACTCAATGCTGACCCCAATCACCAATTACGACTTGTAGTGGATCTACCAAAGTACTCGTTCAACCATTCCACTGTATATTGGAACGAATCAATTCGATCACGATCCTTCAGGCAGCGAGCTCATGGATTCAACCCACTTTTAGGTGCGCCTGCAATGGACTGGAATCCGCTGGATGCGAAGTGGACATGGACCATGAAAAAGGACGACATGCCATGGGTAGCTGACCACCAAGTTAATGGAAATATGCTATATCCTGCTTCGGGTATGATTGTGATGGCTATTGAAGCAATCAAACAACTTTTGGCGGATCAAAATGCAGACCCACTAGGTTTTGAATTGTCAGAGGTCTCATTCTTGGCCCCGCTAGTCATCGTCAATTCACCTGGAGGGACCGAGACTCAGCTGAGTATGGTACCAATAAGTAACTCCGGAAGCAAAGATGCGCAGTTCAAGTTCCGCATCTTTATTATGCGACCTGATGGTGCTTGGCAAGAAATTTGCCACGGACTTATCCAAGCCGAGTATGAGCGCACAGCGCAAAGCGTTTCTACTCAAGCGGAAGAGAAGTTGAAGTTACTCGAGGCTCAGGTGGGCCACCAATCGGCCTTGAAGTCCTGCCAAGAAACTATTGATGCCAGCGATATGTATGAGAAGGTTGCGACCATGTCAGGGTTACAGTACGGTCCAACCTTCCAGCCTTTGTCAGATATTCATTATGATTTGGAAGGCCGGGCCTACGCAAAGATTCTTCCCTACACGCCTTCAACACAGAATCATTCCTACACTATTCACCCAACAACCCTTGATGGTATCTTCCAATTGGCTATCCCGTCTCTTAGCAAAGGTCTCACAATCCCCTTACCAACTCTGGTACCCTCACGAATGACCAGATTATGGGTATCGACTAATGGAGCTGGCCATAGAGACTCAGAACAAGAAGTTGCAAATATTCAAGCCAAGTTCCTGAGCAGACGGAGTGCCCAGGGCTCACTAAAGGTGTTTTCAGATTCAGATTCCAGTCTTCGTGTGATAGTGGATGACCTCGAGGTAACCGAACTAGCGCGCGACGATAGTACCGCAGATGCAGAGGGAAAAGACAACGCACTATGTTACGAAATGGATTGGAAGGTCGATCACTCCATCCTAAGCTCAGCAGAAATTTCAGAATACTGTCTTCAGCAACGGAAAACCTATGAAGAACCTGAACAGTATTATCAAGACATTGAGCTTATGCTATTAAGCTTCACTGCGCAGGCTCTGAGGGACCTAGAAACAAGTAGCCAAGAGCCCATTCCATCAATGGGCGAATATTCGAGGTGGCTACAAGCAAGAGTTGATTCGTATCTCAATACTGATGGACACGGGTCGGGTTCGATGGATCATTCGAACCGAAGTAACTTGATCAACGACGCGGGAGCGCTAGAGACGTTGGCTAAGAGTGTCGAATCGCATTCCAGTCGAGGATTGGTCAATGCAACCGTAGGCCGCAATCTGAAGGGCATTTTGCTTGGCCAAACCGATCCGCTACAACTCCTTTTCGAAGACGACAGCTTCTTGCTCAAATTCTATGAAGAGCTCAACACTGCCGGCAAGGCTTTCGATATGCTCAATTCCTATATTGACTTGTTGATCCACAAAGACTCAAGCTTGAAGTTTCTTGAGATCGGGGCTGGTACAGGCGCAACTACTACCGGAATGCTGAGTGTTCTCGACCGACCAGACTGCGGCCCTCGTTACTCGGGATACACCTTCACAGACATCAGTGCTTCGTTCTTTTCCAAGGCGCAGGAAAGGTTCACCAAATTTGGAGAGCGCATGTCCTATCGCGTATTGAATGTCGAAGAGGAACCAAGTAGCCAGGGATTCGGTCCGGAAGAGCAGTTCGACGTCATCATTGCAGCACACGTTCTGCATGCCACTGAAAACCTGAGCGCGACTCTTGCTAACGTTCGGAAACTTTTGAAGCCAAACGGCAAGCTTATTTTCACTGAGATGACAACTCCCAGCAAAATCGAGACTGGATTCATTTTTGGAACGCTTCCTGGGTGGTGGCGTAGCGCAGAGCACTGGCGCAAAGCCAATGCCAGTGCTGTTTTCCCTGAAAAGGAATGGAATATGCTCTTGAAAAATTCTGGCTTCACTGGTACCGAACACGTTTTCCGAGATTGGGATTCTGATCGATGTCATGGTTGGAGCATCATGATATCTTCGGTTGCTTCTGACTATACCAGAGACCTAATGAATGAGACCAAGTCAGACCAGGGGTTGACAATTCTAGTGAACAGACAGTCAAGCTTTGAGTTAGAAACGGCTCAGATTATCCAACAGTCACTGAAGAAAGATATAAGATTGACAAAGATATTGACCTTTAATGACGTTATTCAGCTCGAAGACTACCCAGCAAGCCATTGTGTAATTCTTGGAGGCCTGGAGATGTCGATACTCGCGAACATTGGGCCAGACGAATTCAAGGCCCTACAGAAAGTACTTACTTCCTCTAAAAGTATACTTTGGGCAAGCTGCGCCAATCCCCCATCCGAAAATGAGCCGGCTCCATACTGGGCGATGACGGAAGGTCTTTGTCGAACCTGTCATAGCGAAGACTTGAACATCCCAGTCGCTACAGTGATCCTTGAGAGAGTAACGTGCAAATCAACAATCCAGGCTGCATCTCAAGTTGCCAAGGTGTTCACAGCTTTTCAGCATGACATCGCTACTGGATCCGTAGAGCCAGAATACCGAGAATCATCAGGCCAACTTTGCGTCAACCGCCTAACGCAAGCAAAATATCTTGACGACCATATATCTGCTCGGAGCCAGAAAGAAATTAAGATGCAAGAGTTCCACGATGATATGCCGATAAAGCTTGATATCAAAGTTCCAGGATTTCTCGACACTTTGCACTGGGTAGATGATGAAAGTGTTTACGAAGCTTTAGAGCCACATCAAGTTGAGATCAAAGTTCAAGCAATCGGAGTCAACTTCAAAGAATGCCTCATCCTCCTAGGACGAGTCAATACCGACAAACTTGGTAGCGAATGTGCTGGCTTTGTCCATAGGGTAGGCAGTGCAGTCTCTAGTGAGCATATCAAAATTGGTGACCGTGTAGCTCTTGGATCCTTGGAGTCATACAGAAGTTATGTCAGAGCTTGGGATTTCCAAGTCATCAAAATTCCGGATACGCTCTCTTTCGTTGACGCTGCGGCTATCCCTACCGCATTTTGCACAGCGTATCACAGTCTCATAAATGTCGCACACCTTCAGAAGAATGAGTCGGTATTGATACATGCTGCGGCGGGTGGTACGGGGCAAGCTGCAGTTCAAGTTGCACAGCATATTGGAGCTGAAATATTTGCGACCGTCGGATCGGTTGACAAGAAAAAGCTGCTTATGGAACAATATGCGATTCCCGAAGATCACATATTTTACAGCAGAGATTCATCTTTCGCTGATGGAGTCAGGCGCATGACTCAAGGTCGAGGCGTAGATGTTGTATTGAATTCTCTCTCCGGGAAGTTGCTCGTGGCGTCATGGGAGCTCATCGCCAATTTTGGGAGATTCATTGAAATTGGCAGGAGAGATATCGATTCCAGAGGGCATCTTCCGATGCATCCTTTCATCAGGAATGCCACATTTAATGGTGTGGACCTAGCCACAATTGTGGAGAATCCAGCACAAAAGGACAAGTACTGTTTACAAGAGGTGTTTGACCTAGTGAAACAAGGCGTATTTCGCGCTTCGTACCCTGTTCAACCATATCCAATCGACCAAACTGAACAAGCATTGCGAATTCTTCAGAGTGGAAAGAGCAGCGGTAAAATTGTCTTGGAAGTTACTGAAGGGGCTCTAATTCCATTGCAAGAAGGCTTAAATTCTCGCTATCGCTTTTCCGCGGATGCTACGTATGTGGTCGCCGGTGGTCTTGGAGGTATTGGTCGCCAGATCACTACTTGGATGGCTCAGAGAGGTGCAAAAAATATCCTAATTCTCTCAAGAAGTGGTTTGGGAACCAGCGAAGAGAAGCGCAAAGTTATTACTGACCTTGAAGCAAAAGGCGTGAATGTTCAATATGACATCTGCGACATTAGCGACCGTCAGGCATTAGAAGATACCATACGGAAAGCCTCTTCCACAATGCCACCAATCAAAGGCTGCTTTCAGGCGGCCATGGTTTTACGAGTGAGTTTTGCCCAGCATAATCAGATTACAAGCTTGAAATGCTAATCCCCAACAGGATCGACCTTTTGGCACTATGTCTTACTCAGAATGGACCGAGAGCGTTAGACCCAAAGTTCAAGGGTCATGGAATCTCCATACTATCCTTCCATCCGGCATGGATTTCTTCATCATGCTTTCATCCACAAGCGGCATCTTTGGTAACGCAGGACAAAGCAACTATGCTGCCGGGAATACCTTTTTAGACGCTCTAGCGCAGTATCGGACGGCGATGAGCGAGAGCGCGGTAGCCCTAGATCTTGGAATGATTCTAGGCGAAGGTTTTGTGGCCGAGAACAAGGACATCCACGCGAAACTTCTTCGACTCAACCTACTGCAGCCCCTCCAACAAGAACAAATTTTCGCCATGTTCGATTACTACTGCAATTCGAACGCCAAGATTGACTCAATCAACGCCAGTCAAGTCATCACTGGTGTTGAGCTACCCGCCAATATTCTTCGGGATGGTCGTGAGGTTCCGGAAGGGTTGCAGAGGCGTCTTTTTAGCTTACTACACCAAATTCAGCTGGATGGAGTCACGACAACGACGAAATCAACAAACGCGCAAGATTTCACTACACTACTCAAGATGACGTCTACCACTCAAGAGGCAGCAATGGTCATTGCAGAGGCACTGAAGAACAAACTGTGCAAGATTCTAGGCGTCGAACCGGATGAAAGGTCCGTGAATGATCGTATGGAATCATTTGGTGTGGATTCTCTCCTTGCACTTGAGCTGCGAAACTGGCTGTTACGAGACGTGAAGGCGGATCTAGCGGTATTTGAAATTTTAGGCGATTCAAAACTTGGGGATATAGGGTTGTTGGCAGCGAGAAAAAGCCTGGTGTTGCAGAAGGAAGTAAAAGAGATGTGACGGCAACTTCAAGGCGATAGCACCTCTTTAGAGAAGTTTAATCGGCTTTTTTGACGTAGAAGACTCGGATCATTGAGTAGGGATGAGGAATTATAGATAGCGACGGGATGCGTTCCTAAGATATCCCATGATTTAATGTTATCTTTTTCAAGTGAAAGGTGTTAGCTTTTGTCAATGCCCCAAATTGACAAAATATTTCAGCGTCATTCTCACTATCTTCAAAGTTCTCTCGGCGTTCAGAATTGTGGCACTTAAGAGTACATAAAGAGGAGCAATATGACTAACGTGTATCCACGCGTAACGGAATAACCGCCGTCGTAGAACAACTATACATACTTTGACTTTGAAGCTACAAAACTTCTCCCCGTGTCCTAAATTTTACTATACTCAACTCAAGTTAGATTCTAAAATTATTTGTTTAGTACTATAATACTACTATAAAGTTACGCTTATATTAAAGTACGATTAAAAAATTTATAAAGAGCACTCTATTAAGTAAAAACTTACCTAGTATACTAGAAAATTATATATTACGCTTATAACCTCTTAAGTAACTCTTAAAATTAGAGAACCCTATAGTACTACTAAGAAGTAATAATTAGACGCAAGGCTGTA
The DNA here is from genome assembly GCA_028456385.1 of Ophiosphaerella korrae. NCBI lineage: Eukaryota > Fungi > Ascomycota > Dothideomycetes > Pleosporales > Phaeosphaeriaceae > Ophiosphaerella > Ophiosphaerella korrae. The sequence continues at coordinate 66,347 of JALNQF010000204.1, forward strand.
AGGCACGCTTGATTTATATAGGGTTACTACTCTATCTAGTACCTCTAATTAGAATAATTACTAGTTTTAGCTAGTATAACAATATAATATAAGTATAACGCAGTCTAACAAAATAGTGTTATAACTATTAGACCTATAGCTATACAAAGTCTAAGCAAGTAGGGCGACTAAAGCTCTACTATTAGGCTATAGGCTAGGCTAGAGCTGCGCAAGTACGTAAGCCGAAGGCTAAGGGCTTAGAGGACCCTTAGATAATATATACTATTCTACTCCGATAATTAACGTTGTTAATTATTTAAACTATTTCGGTTGTTTACTATAGTAGAGTAGAGTTACATTCTAATGTCTATAGCCTTGTAATTAAACTTAGCTATCTATCTAGTAGTCTATTAACTAGCTTACCTCTTATAAACTAGTAGTAGTAAATTAAAACATTATATATACCTAACTTTAGCTTACAAAATTACCTAAAATTACTACTTTAAGAGTACTTAAACTATATCGATAAGCTATACGTAGACCTAATTAATTCCTTATCTATTACTACTATAGAGTAACAACAATTTAATATATTTTTACCTTCTTAATACTATTTGTTAAGACCTTAGAACTAAGTAAGAGTAACGAGGGCAAGTAGGCTTCTATAAGATAGGCGAGGTTAATTAAATAAAATAGTTACTTAACTTAATTAATAGTTACTTCTTATTAGAGTATTACAAAGTATATAAGTATTAATAAGTAGATAAGAATCTAATTAAAGTATTAGTTATAATACTCTATTAAGATAAGAAGTAAAAAAGAAATTAAATATAATAGTTTATAAAGGTCTATTAATATTCCTATATACTTACTATCTAGTATTTATTCCTAAGCGCTTACTCTAGAGCGTTTACTCTAGAGCACTTATTCTAGAGTATTTACTCTAGAGCGTTTACTCTAGAGCGTTTACTACTAAATAGTTACGTATCCTACTACGCTATATTACCTAGCCTAATTGCGTATAATATAATAGCTTACTTACTACTTAGTATTATAATACTATCTCCCTTTCTTACGCTAGGTCTATCTTTAGGCCTAGGCTTCTATTAGCTAAGTCTAGCTTATAAGTAGTTTACTCTACTTTCTAGTTAAAAACTATCTTACTATAATATTACTTCTTTTATAGTTTTATAAACTTTATCTCTTATTAGAAATCTTTACTATAAACTATATTTCTAAAACACCTTATCTATATTATTCTCTTTTAAGTATTTCTTATTTTATTATACTAGATTCTACTCTAAAGTATACTAAGTATACTTATATAGGGCGTCCTTACATTAGTATAACTTAGAAGTTTCTTAATTAAACTTATAAAAAGTTCTATAAAAAGGTTAATAATAATAAAAAACTTCTTACTATTATTATTACTTATTTACTATATAATAAGAAAATATTAAAATCTACTAAAGAGCGTACTTATTATAAGGCCTTATACCTAGTATTAGAGTTAAAGTAAGAAAGTAATAAGGTCTTAGCGTAAGTTCTTAACTATTCTACTACTACTATTAATATTACTTCTTCTCTTACTATCTAGTCTACTATTAGCTTATTAGATAAGTTTATTATAACTAAAGGCGCTTTATAAGCTCTATATAGTTAGGTTTATTATAGAACTTCTTTTTACTAATATATCTATTATATCCTAGCTATAGCTTTATATATCTTATATATCCTAGTATATTATACTTACTTTTTACTTTCTTAAGTATCTACTAATAATTCTATAGATTAGCTTTAAGTTCTTATATATTTTTACTTACTAAATAGCCTTTCTATTTTACTAGCTACTTTTAGAGAAACTATATACTTTAGAAGGTGTTATGTCTTATTTCTTAATATCTCTATAAGTCTTTAACTTTAAACTTATTATCTTCTTCTTTCTAATATTAGAATTATTGCTATACTAGTATTTTTAGCTTAGCTAGTTCTAGTAGGCTTATATAGAACTTAGAGTATACCTTAGTATCTTTAGGTAGTTCTAGTATTTTTATTACTAGCCTATTATCTTCTTTAACTAAAAATAGTCTAACTTTAACGTAGTCTAGTCCTTTACTAAGTTATTTTATCTATAAATTCTTTGTATAAAGATACGCTTTATCTTTTTCTTTTAGCTAAAGTACTATTTTTTATTTTTAGTTAATATATAAAATACTTTATTTCTAAGCTTTTTCTAGTTTTTATCTTATCTTATTATAGAGTTCTTATATATCTTCTACTCTAAATAATACTACTTCTATCTTAGGTCCTAGTAGTATTCTCTTAAACAAATTAGAGTATATCCTATAGTTTATAAAATATAGTATTTTACCTATTACTTCTAAGTACTTATTATTATATACTAATTATACTATAAGTAATAATAATACTTAATTATTTTACTTCTAATTACTATAAATCCTTAGGTATATCTTTAACGTTCTATTAGTCTATTCTATCTATCTATCTATCTATAGATAATAGGCTATTAATAGCTTTTTTTTTATTTCTATTACTATAAGTAGCGTTATCTAGTAATTAGACGTAAAAAGCTTATCTTTATTACTAATAATACTTTTTAGTATCTTATATCTTTATATTAGTACGTCTAGTAGTACGTGTCCTAGCTAATCTACTATATAGTTACTTTAGAATTTCTCTATCTTAGTATATTTTATAAATTAGTCTACGATTACTATTATTATATTATATCCTATTCTTATTACTAAGTCCTTTAATATTAGTAATCTTATAATAAAGTCTATTATAATATCTATTTATAGTTTTTCTAGTATCTTAATTACTTATATTTTTCTATAAGTTATATATATCTTATACTTATTTTTCTAGTAATTTACGTATTCTTTAATAAACTATATTACTTTTTCCTTTATTTTACTAAATCTATAGTTTTTCTAGATTAGTTCTATAGTTTATATAATCTCTAGGTACTTATATACTAAGTTATTATAGTATTATTATATAATTACTTTTTATAATTCTTCTAGAACTTTATTTATAATCTTAACTAAGTTATTAATTTCTTACTCTTCTACTAGTTATATATTTAGTACTAGGTATCTTTATCTATTATCTTAGAGTATAGCTTCTTCTACTACTTATCTCTTCTCTATAATATTATATCTTTAGCTAAGTGTATCTACTTATATTAGATTTAAAGGAAGTTATAGTAATTTAATAAAAAGGCTTTTTTATAATAGCTATATAAGGGCTTTATTAGAGAAAGATACTAAGGCTTTTAGAAAAGCCCTTTTTTTATTAGTTACTTATAACTTAAAAGTAATAAGTATAAATAGAGTAGATTAATTATTCTCTCTCTATCTCTAGCCCTACGCTCTATTTATATATCTATAATATAGTAGTCTTAGCTAGGTCTCTTAAGATAGTAGTAAGCTAGATCTTTAATACTCCTTTTATTAAAGTACTAATTTCTTTATTATATTAGTTATACTAATATAGTCTATCTTCTTATATATAAGATTCTTTATTTAATTCCTTTGTTTATAAAAGTTAAGGCTGTAATCCTTTTAGCTATAGTAGGGTTAGTAGCTTAGTAATTATTACGCCTATACACTAAGCTAATTAGATTATAGTACTAGCTTAAGTAAGCTAATTAATAAATTCTAAGTATACTTAGAATCTATTACGCCTCTCTACGTATATACTATTAAGTATCTAATTATATAACTTATCTAATATACTCTTTTAGGTTAGTAACTTATTAGTAAGCTAGATATTTATAAGATAAGTATAAGATTTTTAAAGTAGTCTTAGATTTTATCTAGAGGTACTTTATATATTATTTAGTATTCTATTACTTCTATTAGTCTAAGCTATTTTAAGAAGCTTTCTTATTTATTTACTAGTAAGACTTTTATAAAGCTATCTACTATTATCTCTATTAATAAAGTATATTCTACTTTAATTTAGCTAGTAGAGACTTCTTATCTTAGCTAATAATTGTAGATATTAACATACTAAAGCTTAGTTTATAGCTTAGCTAGTTCTTTAGTAATAAGCTAGATTATTTAAGTATTATCGTACTAGATTATAATATAGTTTGTAGGGAGCTTAACGTATAGTTTATTAAGAAGTTTTAATATAAAGATTACTTCTTTTACTACTTATAATAGGGCTAGTAACTTAGCTTCTATTATAGAAGTAGTAACTATATCTTACTTATTTACTCTCTATATAATAAGCCTATTAAAAAGTTTAATTATATAGCTTTATAAACTTTTTTAGTCTATAGTATTATTAGTAAAAGAAGTATTACTAGTAACTTATAATAAGTTACCTCTACTTAGCTAGAGTACTCTTAATCTCGTATAAGAGAAGTATATAAGTACTTAATTAGTAGCTTTATAGTAAGTAGTACTTAGGTTTATAAGAAAATAAGCTAGTTACGATATTATAAAAGCTATATTTAGCTAAGTAGTTATAGTAGTAAATAGAAGTAAACTAATTTTACGTTAGTATTTATTAATCTTAGATAGTATTACTAAACTAGTATAGGCCTTAAGTTTAGTAGTAGCTATAAGTATATCGTAATAGACGTATAGTTTATCTACGAGCTAACTTATCTTATTAATATACGCTACCTATAGTAGTTAAATTATACGTTACTCTCTATCTTAAATTACTTTAATACTAAGAAACTATTAGAGATCTATTCCTCTAGTAATAGTATACTTCTCTTTTAGAAAATTAGTTACTTACTATACTTCTTTAGTCTTCTATTTATTATATACGATAATAATATTATCTACGTAGAAGAAAATAATAATTCTATCTTTAACTATATAGTATAGTTTATATAGTACTATTTAAAAGCCTATAGCTTTAAGTATAGCTATAAATTCTTTCTACTATAAGAGAAGTAAGATCTAGAAACTATATAGGGCTTTTTAGACTCTAAAGATTATACCCTTCTTTTAGTATCTCCTTAGTATTCTTATATAGATCTCTTAGTCTATTACTATATAAATAAAGGCGTTAGTTATATTATACTATTTTAGTTTAAGATTATATTTAGTAGTAATAGCTATAAGTATCTAAAAAGATTAGCTAGCTAGTATTATAGCGTAAGTCTCTTATACTATAACGTTTTATTACTAGTCTCCTTATACTACAAGTTAAGCTTTATATTTAATAAATTAATAATATTTATTAAGTTTGTACGTATATACCTATATATAGTCTAGTATCTACTAGCTAGAATACTAAATAGGTTTAGCTAGTACTTTAGTCTATAATTTTATCTAGTAATAGCTAGTTAGGTAGGATAGCTTAGCTTCTTTAAATAACTTACCTATTAGATAGCTTTCTAGGTTTGTTTAGTATAAGGGTAGTAATAAGAGTTAATTATAGTAGAGCTTTAGTCCTTTTACAAGTATCCTCTTTATTTTAGCTTTGTCTATAAGTTCTCTTTAGTATTTTCTAAAGTTACCTACCTAAGTACTAGCTATAAAGGCTACTACCTATAGTATAGTTTTAGATAAGCTATATCTATTATATACTATTAACTCTAGTTAGTCTCTAGTTATTAAATAGGCTAGTATTACTACTAGAGGTAGAGATAGTAGAAGAGTTAGATAGTAGTCTACAATCTTTCTTCTATAGTAGTAGCTAGGTAGATCTTCTTTATTATTTATAGATATATCTAACTTAGTATTATCTTTATAGAAAGACTCTATTTCTAGCTTATATACTAGTACTAAGAGCTTAATTGTTTTAATATAAGTAGTGATCTCTTCTAGTATTTAATATATAAAGTTATCTATTAGATCCTCTATTTTACTATTAAAGATTATTTACTTATTAAAGATTATATCCTATATACTTATTACCTTAGCTATAGATAGTACTTAGATCTAGTAGATATTTAATAACTAGTATCTTATAAGGTAGCTAATCTATACTTTTAGATCTAAACATTATAGCCTTAATTTACTACACTATATATTATTAGTTATTGTAAAAGCTTTGCACCTATATACTTTTAAGTAGGCTAAGTTTAGCTTTCTTATTAATACTATAATTCTTTAATTTTTAGTAACTTTTATAAAGAATACTTTATATAGTATCTTCTAGTTATTTAAGTAACTTAGCGTTTAATTATATAAGTAGACTCTAGCCTATATAATTTTAGGCTAAAGCTCTTATAGTAGATTTATATTAAGTTATATAGTACGTAACTTTTCTTTGTTAATTCCTCTAGCTTACTTAGTTCCTCTATTTTAGGCTTAAGTATCTAGAGCTAAAAGTTCGATAGTAATACCTTATAAGTTTAACTAGCGCTAGACCTTTAGTTTTACTATTATAATCTTGTTATTAGCTTTAATTACCTTAACTAAGATACTATACTAATTCTTTAAGAAGAGAGTTAAGTTTAATAGTATCTTAATAATTAATTTAGCTAACTAGTTATTAGTAAAGTAGAAGTCTTACTATAGTTTTAAGTACTTATTAGTAATAAGTATCTAGCTTTTCTCTTTAGTAACGCTTTATACTTTATATAAGTA